>CABHPP010123508.1:28347-39052 GCA_902168425.1 Peromyscus attwateri | reverse complement strand
AAGAAAGGAAAGAAAGAAAGAAAGAAAGAAAGAAAGAAAGAAAGAAAGAAAGAAAGAAAGAAAGAAAGAAAGAAAGAAAGAAAGAAAGAGGGGGAGGGAGGGAGCTGTTCCAGTTCTAACAGCTCTTAGTAAGTGCCTGCACAGTGTCCTTGGCTAACCTGGGTCCCCACTCAGTTCCCCTGCTTGGCATATAAACTGCCCAGGTACTTTGTCAAAAAAATTAAAACTCTTAGTCTAAATCAAATGATAAAATCACATGTAGTGATCAGTCCATGTTAAAACTTTCTTACTTAAATATTAAAAATAATTTGTGTTTCAAAGCTTTTTACTATTTACAAATGTAATTTAAAAGCTCATTAGAGCATTTAAGATGTGAGCAATTAGCAACTACATATATTAAAACTTTACTGTTCAGTAAGGTATGTCCCACTACCACTTGCTAACCCATTATAAGCATTTAAACATGCCTGACTTCACACAGTCACTGAGAATGCCCTGATACACACTTGTTCATACATAGTCCATTAAGAATACAAATGAACTTGAATTTTACCCAACCTTTTGTGCTTGTAAGGCAGCTTCCCGCTGTTGCCATCGTTTGTAAAGACCAAACAATGGCGTGGCTCCATCCACCCACTGGATCAGCCCTGATCTCGTTCCCAGTGGTGTTACAGAATAGTGCCGTGCATGGAAACGGGGTGTTTCCTGCCGATTAATTGTGGCAAACATGGTATTTACAATAGATAAGAACTGCATGATTCTCTCATCCAGATGTAAATCCTCTAGTCCTATAAAAACAAAATCAAATTACCAGGATAGGCAACAAACAGGTCTGAGAATACACCACTTGCTGCATTTTTAGTTAGGATTAACACAGTAAGGCAGACCTAAGAACATCAATTCTAAGAACACTGAATTCTATTCAGTGCTATTAGCATTAGTTATTAACACTGAGGTGTATTCAGTTGGTCTGCTTATATAAATTCATAAGCAAGGTGCAGAGGGTGAAATATTGTGACATGTAGCTGTCATTCAAAATCACACAGGACATAAGAAATACAGAATTTCATCTACAAAAGGCTTATCCTAATGTGCATGCAAACTCACATGGACATACACAGGCACACACACCATTAACAATCACATTTGTCTTAAAAGCATGAATTGGTTCTAACTCTACCTTTGAAAAGGTAAGGATAGCTCTTCCCATCTGAGCCGAGAAAGAGGAGTTTCTTGGGTTTGGTTTTAGTTGGTAAGATGGTGATGGTTCCGCCCACACTGTGAATTGTCACAGTGTCTCTGGCTGAAACTTCGCCAGGAAGTGCAATTTCAGTGTTAGTCATGGCAGCCAACCAAGGACTGATCTCATCAAGACGCAAGATGTAGCTTGCACGTTTCTGCGCTCTCTGTTGCAAACTCAGCATTATCTATATGTTCATAAGGTAGAAAAACAAGTCTGCATTCTGATATAACATATTTCATTTGGCATAAAGGTAAACCCAAACACCCCATCAATATCTGCTGTTCTAGTCCCTATGTTCAATTTGATGCTAGGAATGTGAACCACCTTGAAGCAGGGAGTACTGTGCTAATATGTTGTATGTGATTACTACTTTAAGACATCATTCCCTTTTCTGCCAAATAAAGCAAGAGAATTAGAAGAGATGGGAAGAAATTCCCACAGAGGGTCACTATGGTGCTCTGAGTTATGCCTCAGCAATACCAGAAGAAATCAATCAGTTCTTGCAATGGTGCAAAGGCAGATACAGCCTTGGGATACTACCTGCAAAATTACTGACATGAAGTTATAAAAAAAAAAAAAAATACAATTTTTTTTTGTACAGCCAATTTCTAAGATGGTGTACAAAACTAAACAGAGCACAACAGACACTGTAACAGAAGTAACAGTTTAAAAGCTTCTGACCCCTTGAAATATGCAAAAATCCAGGAGAAGCATTGCTAATAACCACAGGGAGCAATGACTGTATCATGCACAGATCTATCCCCAGGAAACAAAGTATCAAATATAGCTCTACCCCTGTTTACAGCTAATGAATATCTGGATCAACAACTAATAATGTATAAACTTTCAGAGCAATCTTCAATAAGTTTTGCTTATAAAACTAAAGAAACTGGAAAATCTCCCCTTAATCAAGTGACAAGAACAGATAAACTGTCACATGAACAGACCAGTTTAGTCAAACATGGAACATGGATAGAAAGTCTGAAGATTTGGGAATGTAGAGTACTCACCTAGCATACAAGGGTCCCTGGGTTTTTATAGCCATTGGCACAAAAAACAAACTACCATCTTAAAAAACTTTTTCTTAGTGACTTATTTCACACATCGACTTTAAAGGTACTGTATCTCCTTTAGGTTTTTAGCTTTATTAACAAAAATAAGAAATTGGACTTGGACCACGTTAATCTGGTCCTCCCTAATAAACAGGCTGGGCATACCTAAGAAACACCACAGTTTGTGTTCATTTTCTTGTCTAGTACTATGGGAGATTTCCTCAAGAGTTACAAGTTTTCTTTTCTTTTATTGGTTTTTGAGAAAGGCTTTCTCTATAGCGCTGACTGTCCTGGAACTCACTATATAGAGCAGGCTGGCCTCGCACTCAAGAGATCCATCTACCTCTGCTTCCCAAGTGCTGGCATTAAAGGAGTACGCCACCATGCCCAGTGAGTTAGCAGTTTTCATTTACTGAAGCTGTATGTACTTTTGTTCCTAGTCTGTTTAGATTTGTCTCTTTTGTTTTTCATGGTAGTAAAACTCAACAAAGAAACCAGTTAAAACCATAAGTGTCAGAGAAATGAGGAACAATGAAAAACAAGAAAAAGTATGATACAAAGAGGCTTTCATGATTGATGGTGCCACTGCTATGTAAGGGAAAACAGAGTTAAGGAGAGCGAAACAAAGATTCTCAAATATCTTGAATCCACAAATCATTCCAATCAGTAAATTACAGTGATTACAAAAGAGGTCAAATAAATATTAAATCCATTTTATCACTCAGGGTGTTTCAGACTTCAGAGTTCTTCAGATTTTAGAGTATCGATCGGCATTAATCTTTCTTACTGTAACTCACTAACTGAAAAATCTGAGCATTACTCCAAAAGCTTTGGATTCTTTTGAGCATTTCAGATTAGTGATGCTGAACCTAAAAACTATTAGAAATGCCTACCTTTCCCCTTAAAAACCACAGTCAAAAAAAATTCAATCTCCTAATCTCCTATGAGAATACAAAACAGCTAGACTTATAATAGCACATACCTAGTATATGCAGGCATAGTATTTGCCACCCTTCCTGCCTTCCAGTCTCCAAATTCTTCTCCAAAAGAGTAAAATAATTTTCTCCACTGTCTCTTATCAGCAAACAATCACAAGATACCTTCAGCTGGCTTATAAAACCTTTTCTCATGTTCCACAGTGAGCACAACTGTTTTAAGTTTGTGTCTCACGGAGAACTTTCTACATTAACAGCACTTTTACAACTACTCTGTACCTCTTTAAATGGAATCCAGCTGCTTCCAGGCTTGGCAGGATTTGACGGGGTCTTTAGTTTTTCAAGGGCATTGTCAATGGCATCACCATAGTTATCCTGAAACCACTTTTCATGAGGTGTCTCAGCTGGGGCAGCAGTGATGCTCCGAACATGCTCCAAAGCAAACACAATAGGCTTCATCAACGCTGTGTGCTTCTCTCGCATGATGGCAATTTTCTCTTCTCTAACCAAAGACATTTTCATTCAAAAACATTATTATTAAAGTTTTATATATACATGAGACAATTTAAATGTATCAAGTACTGAGTAATAGTATCAAAAAAACAGGCAAATAACTTATTATGTAACACTGTAAAAGAAAAAATTTAATAAATTAGAGGTAGCTTTGCTTTTCAATTGTGTTGGAGAATGGGATCTGGACCCTAATCTTAATCATAAACAAAAACAATGCAAAATGGACCAGACACCCAGATGCAGAAGTGAAGACTACCAAACTCCTGATACAAAGCATAAGGGAAAGGGCTCCTTACCCTAGATTTAACAGTGATCCTTTCAATATGGTACCATATAGACTAAACTGACAATTCAAAGTGATGACAAATGCTTGCAAATCTTCTATCTACCAAGGAATTCCCAGAATGTTTTTCTAAAAAATCCTCCATCTCAACAATAAAACAACTTAATTCAACATTTTGCAAAGATACATACTCATCAATTAAGGCACAAAAAGAAGCTATATGTTATTAGTCATTAAGGAAATCATAAATCAAAATTACAATGAGATACAGCTTAATATCCATGAGGATCATGAACAAAACTCCCAGAAAACTGCCAAGTGTTCTCTGAGTCAATGGCTCAGTAGATAAATATCTGCCCCCCCCCCCCCCAGCATAAGGAGATGAATTAGAATCCTCAGAAGTCATGGGAGAGTTGATGAAGTGGTGGGTGCGCTGTATACAACACCTGACGGGGAGATGAAGGTTGAGAAAGAAGAATCCCCAGAAGCTCACGGATCAAGGAGTCTCATGCATACAGCAGGGGGGGGGGGGGGGGGGGGGGGGGGGGGAGTAGAGATTCTGCCTCAAATAAGGTTAAAAGGAGGCCTAACATCCCAGGTTGTCCTGTGACCTCTACAGAAAAGCCATGGCATGCATATGGACACACACCATGCATCATATATACATACAATTAAATGTTGGCAGGGATAGGTGAAAACCAGAATCCTCATGCAATGAAAGTTGGAACATAAAATGGCACAATCATTGTGGAAAAAACTCCTAGGCTTAACAAGATAATCAATCACTCTGGTCAGCAAATCCACGGCATTGCATACAAAATAATCCAAAGCAAGGACTCAGCCAGATACTACACACCAATGTTCACAACAGCTTTGTTCACACAGCTAAAAACAAACCCAAGTCTCCACTAACAGATGAATCAAACAGTAAAACCTGGTTCACAGGACTAACACAATGGCTCAGCCGATAAGGGTATTTCCTGCTAAACTTGAAAACTCAAACTTTGATCTCCAAGACCCACTTGGTAAAAGGAAAAACCCAACTCCCATAAATTGTCCTCTGACACACATACATAAATAATAAAAATGTTCTAATCTGGAGCATCCATACAATGCAGTATTATTCAGTAACCATGTAACAGATCCATGCTGCAGCAAGGTAAACCTTGAAAACATGGTGCTAAATCGAAGTTAAAAAAGGACAAATACTCTGATTCCACCCATGAGACATCTAAAGCAGGATATTTCATAAAGCAAGAAATAAGAACTAGAGGTAATGATGGGGCAAATGGAGTTTATTACTGAGTACACAGCCTATCTGGGATTGGGAATGATTCTAGCAGAGGGTAGTGGTGATGAAGGCACAGTACTGTGAAAGAATACTTTAATGCCACTCAATTGTACAGTTAAAAATGGTTAAGAATATGAATTTTGTTATACTGATTAACACATTATAAAGAAAAAAGTAGGGAGAGCAATGGAAAGATGGCTTAGCAGTTAAGAGCACTGGCTGCTCTTACAGAGAATCCAGATTCAGTTCCCAGCACCCACATGGCAGCTCACAACCATCCTTAACTCTAGTTCCAGGGGATCCAATGCTCTCTCCTGACTTGGGTGGGCACCAGGCACACACATGGTACACATACATATCTGCAGGCAAATACTCACACACACATAAGAGTGAATCTAAAAGACAAGAAGCAGCCCCATCTTCCCAGTGAAGGAGTGAAGACATACTTGCGCAAGGTGTTGTTGTTCTGGACTCTCTTCACCTCATCCTCCAACTGCTGAATTCGTCTCAGGACGTACATGTGCTGCTGTAACAAAACTCCCAGCCAAAGCTCATCCCAGAGCACAGTGACCCTACGTAGCTCTGCCACAAGCATCTGGACCTGCAGACACAACACATCCACATGGCTCATAAGGCAGCATCAGTCACAAGGCAGCATCAGATCAGACACGGGTAATGGTCATTTCACAGAAAATTCATCAGCAGCACATCAATAAAGATTAGTGAGACCAATTCTGATTAATCTTAAAGCTTTGGTTCTGATAAGATTCCCCTGAGATATTAGCTTTAGGATTTGGGGAGGGGGTTGTAATGAATACTACCTTAAAACAAACAAGTTAGTTTTCTTGTACCTGTAAAACCATCGTTGGGTTGGCAGAGGACAGTTTATCTACAATTTTGCTGTAGCAATCCTGCATCATGGCCTGGTCTTCATTTAAGCCACTTTTAGGTTCATCTTTGTTGCTATCCTGAGAAGCAGGAGGACTTCCTCCTTCACATTCAGAAACCAGTAGTTCTTCTCCTTGAATATTTCCAAGTAAAGTAGGGATTGCAGAGGAAAACTTATTTCCTACAGTGGGATGCAACAGGGATACATGCACACACTGGGTATGGAAAACAAAGGTAATGTACTTCACAGTGCTGTGCATGAAGCTAAAGATTATGGTGTTCTGCACTTTTACAAACTTAGCTTTTCACATATGTTTATAAATACTGTAAACTAATGGAGGAAAGCTAGAGGAAGATGGTAAGCAAACAAGAAGCCCTCCCCAGAAAGAGTGTAGAACGAAGTCTAATGTTTACCTTAAACAGCGCTATACTAACTTGCTGGTATATTGTAAGGAGTAACAATAACATGCAAAACACATATTATAGATATACAGTAATTACTTCTTCAATAAGTCAGAACCATTACTAATAAGAAATTACACACCCTCAACTTGAGAACACATCACCCACAAAAAGACTTAAAATTTACCAGTAAAATAAAGCAGTAATATTTTAGCTGGGCAAGGAAGTGTATGTCTTTAATCCCAGCACTCTGTGAATGTAACGCCAGCCTGTTCTATATAGTGAGTGCCAGGCCACTGAGGGTAAAACAGTAAGACTCTGTCTTAAATAAATGAATGTAGTTTAATGTTGCATACCTGAAGCCTGGGATTCACTGCTAAGTGATATGGTTCCTACTATTGCAGGATACAGTATGAGGTGTGGGGAATCTTGGGCCACACGGCAAAGGAGGTTACAAATACTCTGGCGCACATACACTTCAGGGTGATTTAATCGTGAGAAAAGCTGTGGAATAATTCCTTCAGGAGAAGAAGACAAAGTGGTTAAAAAAAACCTATGAATTTGGGGAATGCAAAAGGATAAAATCTGATGTATGTCAGCATCAGCACAGATCTTAAGGATGCCAAAGTTCTCCCTGTGGTAACAAAGAGCCGTAAGAAATCATTCTTAATTGCAAATCTGTAATCAAGGCCCAGAGCAATTAAAACATTGAATGATATGCTCAGCATATGCCTCAAAGAAGGCAGACTAAGTAACTGTGATAAAGGTTATATTAAATCCTCTACACTTAATTTCACCACCCTCTCCAAAACTGAATATTGACAATGAAAAGCTTCTGCCTTCTAACCTCTCCTCTCTCAGGAGAGATTTTCATGAGACATCAAACAGTCCAGGATATCCTATGAACTAGCATGGCTGTTCTCTAATATTTTCAAATAAAGAACACGGAGAAACTATTTCAATCTCACTCAGAAACGGATTAACTAAGGAGGGCATTTTATTTAGGCTATTACCTCTCCATGGAGCAGTAGGAGTTGTCTCCAAGCCATGTTCCAGATATTGCCGGAGCTCACCAGCGTGCTTCACCAGCAATCTGAGCAGTCGCAGGGTAGCCATCACAATCACATCATCAGTGCTCTGCTCTGCTCTATGACTTAAATGGAGCCTGGGATCATCTTCATCTAACAGAATCTAAGTGAACAATTAAGGGAATAAGAAAACCATTTCTGTTACTACTCTTTTTGTCTGAAGGAAATGAATTCCAAATAATTTTCCTTAGAAGACTGTGCCACCTACTTGCCCAGCGTTAAGCTTAAGGAAAGTAAAATATGCGCTGCAAGATAGTTTGTACAGGCTGAAGATTCTATCTACAACTTTCCTCCACACTTTAATAACACCTTCGGTTGCATTTTCATCGAGTTCAGAAAGCCATGGGCAGCTTGATATTAACTGCCGCCAGATAACATCAACCATGTCATCTTCCTCATTATCTTCACTTTCTGTTATCTGAAGTGTTATATCTTCATCCTAAAGAAAATGTGGACATAGAACACTTCAGGTGAAAAGGAAGAAAGATACATGATCGGTTACCACATGGAAACATTTTTCTCATGTATGATACACTAAATCCCTAAGTAAGTGTTTTTTTATGATATGCTTTACTAATGCAGCCAATAACATTATAAGCATTTAGGCAAAGATTAAAGACTTGTGTTTTCTGTATTTTAAATGATTCTAAACTACAATATAATATTCTGCTTTTAGAAAAAATAATCTGTTCAAAGGATGTGAAAAAAACAGAACAGAACATGAACAACAAACACTTCACTATTTACAATATTGTAAATATATCTCACAATAGCTTTAACAGACACTTCTAGAACAGAACTCAGTCAGCCGAATTTAGCCTTGCAAATAAAACCCACACCTTTGAATACTGCATCTACATATTCGACAGCTATAGAACTACACAACTTACAGGATACTTTGAGGAGCAGGGAACACTGTGCAGCTCACCTAGTCCACTGCTTCCCATGTTAGCTAATTTACAACAATCACCAGGGGCAGAGAACACTGGAATTCTTGTCTACTAGCACATGTAAAGTCCTAGTTTCCTCCAACTCCCATACCTCCAAGTCATTTAATTGATGTTAAACACACATGCATAGAGCCCATGCAGAAGAATCTTGGGGGGAGGGAGGGGAATACCTCCCATACAATGCCATACTTTAAAAGCTCCCAGGCAATCTTGTAAAGAGATTTACATTTTCTGAGTTCTGGGGATTAAACACAGTCTTGCTCACATACACTAAGAATGTGCTTTTTCCCTGACTACACCTCATTCACTAAACCTCATTCACTATTTAATAAAGCAGTCAATTACCAAGCTCAGCAGTGGTGACCCAGACCTTTGATCCTAGCAGAGACAGGCAGATCTCTGAGTTTGAGGCCACCTTGGTCTAAAGAGCGAGGTCCAGGACAGCCAGGACCACAAAGAGAAACCCTGTCTTGGGGGTGGGGAAGCAGCCAATGTCCTCAAAAAATTATTGAGTTGCAACAGGAATCTTGGCACTACTCCCCCCAAAACCACCGTATCATGTTTTCCTTGCCTGAATTCCTGCTGGCCGACATACTGCTTGTCCAAGAATACCATATATTCTCTCTTTCTCTTCTTCAGTTATAGTATCTGGAAGCAGATTTTGAACTTCAGATTTTTCTCTAGGCAACAGACGAACACCTTCTCCCTGACTATAAAAATAAACAAGTCATCAAGTATTTCAGGTACCAAAACTCTCCCAAATCAGCATTTTATATCTCTACTTTGCAGTGTGTTATATCAACCACACATTGAAACATACATACCTGGCATTGTCAACCACCTTTCTGCCCCACCTATAAGCCCAACTAGCCAATGCTGCCCAAGATTTGGCTACTTCTGGTGCCTGCACTGAAGACAGGTGATACAACTGTCCCAAAATGAAGTCAGGTTCTCCAACTCCAATGTGTACTGCCATGACAGAAAAAATAACAAGAGCTCAGTGTTACATTCATAGCTTTTGGCAATGTTCTCATTGACCTGTTAAGTCTTTATTATTTGTAAGCAAGCAATAAGCCCAATACTATCGCAGTGCATACTTTGTTATGGTCCAAATTTGGATACTTTTCTGCAACGTGACTATATTAAAAGGCACCAGCTTATGTTAGCATCTGCAGAGAAACCCATGCCTTTAATAACATTATCTTTAGCAATAGCTTAGGTGTCAGACATGCTGTAGAATGTTTTAGAATAATTTTAAGCATTTGGTAAAAACAATTCACAGGTGATAAGCACACCAAAGACCAACAGGGCAGACAGAGATCTTCACTTCCATTTTATAGAGAGAAAACTGCCTGTTTAGTGAGTTCATATGCCATGGTTTTAAGACCTATCCCTTATGAATATCAAAGACCTGGTTAACAGATACACTAGAATTATTTTTTAAAAAACTAGTATAAACAAACAAAATACATTTTAAGTAATTTAAACTCCAAGCTTCAGGATAACAAAATGGAGATATATTCTCCCCTTATCAGTTAAGAGATTAGTTTTCTCCAGAACTGATTAGGATGTAGGTCAGTTAAAAAAAAAAAAAAAAAGTTTGCATAGCATGCATATAGAGTCTATACTCAGCAAAACACACACACACCCCAAGTGGATAGCATGCATTAGACAAGGAGTCTATACCCAGAAACACACACATACATATATACACACACCCAAGTGGACAAGGTGCCACCCACCTATAACTCAGCATTTAAAACACTAAAAAAGGAAAGTTTTGAGTGTGAGGCCAGTTAGGTTCTATAGAAATGAAGATACTATCTCAAAAAAGAAATAGGTGGGTGTGGAGACATATTCCTTTAATCTCAGAAGTTGGACAAAGACAAGAAGATCTCTGTGAGGTTGAGGCCAGCCTGGAACTTACACAGCAAGTTCTAGGCCAGCCAGACTCTATCAAAGAAAGAAAAGAGAAGAGGAGAGGAGAGGAGGAGGAGGAGGAGGGGGAGGAGGAGGAGGAGGAGGAGGAGGAGGAGAAAGAGGGAGAGAGAGGGGGGGGG
>CABHPP010123508.1:7627-23658 GCA_902168425.1 Peromyscus attwateri | reverse complement strand
GGGGGGGCAATAAAAAAGAAAAGAAAAGCAGGCAAAAGGTGTTAGGAGACATCTGAAACATAAAATACACAACAGCCTCTATGCAATGAAATGACGAGGAAATGCACTAATCACTAGGGGAATAAAAACTAAAACCATGAGCTAAAGTTACACCCACTCCAGTGATTAAAAAAGAATCAGAACTCCCATAAAATACTAAAGGAATATAAAAGGTACAATCACTTTCTAAGAAACACTGACCTGTTTACAAAGTTAAACACAACAACCCAACAATCTCACTCATAAGCTTTAATTCAAGAGAAACACAGTCCTCAGATTTGACTCTTAAGTGTTGAATGTGAATGCAGTGACAGTTCATCCTGTCAATTTGACAGGATTTGGAATCACCGCAGAAACAGACCTCTGAGTGCATCAGTGAGGGTGTTTCCAGAAAAGTTTAACTTTTGAGATGGGAAGACTCAAACCAAAAATAGTATGGGCACTGTTCTATGGGCTGTAGTCCCAAACTGAGTTAAAAGGAGAAAGCAAGCTGAGCGCCAGCATTAAACTTTCTCTGCTTCCTGGCTGCAGATGTGACCAGCTACCTCATACTATACTCCTGCCTCCATGATCTCCCTTACCATGGACTGTACCTCAACTATGAGCCAATATAAAAACCCTTCTTCCCTTAAAGTTGTCTAATATTATGTTGAAGCAACAAGGAAAATAAGTAATACAAATGTCCATAGCTGCTTCATACTTAGCTGCCTGATTAGAAAGACCGAGAAGAAACCCCCACCAACAAATGGAGAAATAAACCAATGGTGGCACATTATACAGTAGAATATTACTAAACGATAAAGGACGGACCATTTTACTGACAAATTAACATGGGAGAACCTTAAAAATATCGTGTAAGCTAGTGATGCCAGATATGGGAGCATGCAGCATAATTCCATTTATGTGAAAACATCAGCAAACATAAGTCTAATTTACAGGGATAGGAAGTAAATTATCATCTGCCTGAGACAGGGACAATGTTAACCTTTCTAGGCTGAGAGAAATGTTCTGAATCCACTCTGTACTGGGATACATAGAGGTAGATGGGAGAAAACAAACCAAACTGTATACTTAAATGCATAATTTACATTTCAGTAAAGCTAACTTTAAGAAAAGGGAAATGAGGCCAAGAGGTAGCACATGCTTTTAATCTCAGCACTTCAGAGGAAGAGGTAGGTGGATCTCTGTGAGTTCAAGGCCAACCTGGTCTACATAGTAAGTTATAGGGCAGCCACGTTTATGTAAAGAATCAGAGAGAGAGAGAGAGAGAGAGAGAGAGAGAGAGAGAGAGATCATTACCTTTAATTTTCTCTAACAGCTGATTCTGGTACATGGTGTATCTCAATGCCTGCATCCACGGCCGCACATCATGCTGTTTACATGAGCGAAGGGCATCACTGAAGAGTGGGATAAGACAGTCCTGGCAGCAGAGAGATAAAGACTTGTATTGAACCGTCTCTCAAAATAGAAAACAGCCTTTAGATCTATTCCAACTTCTGTACAACCTTCCACCATGTCTCTTCCAACCTGTGCTGGTGTAAATAAGAATGGTCCCCCAAAGGCTCATGTATTTGAATACTTGGTCCCTCCCTAGCTGGTAGAACTATTTGGGAAGGATTAGATGTGGTCTTGTTGAAGGAGGAGAGTCAATCAATGTGGGCAGGTTTTACGGTTTTAAAAGACATTCAGTGTCTTTTGCTCTCTCTCTGCCTCCAACTTGGGAGATCAAAACATAAAGTCTCAGCTGCCATGCCTTTGGTCTGCCATCCTGAACTCTAATCCTTTGAAAGCATAAGCCCCAAATCAAACACTTTCTTTAATAAGCTCTCTTGGTCACAGTATGTCATTACAGCAATAAAAAAGAAACTAAGACACACCCAAACAGAAAACCTTTGCTTTGTTAAATAAATTCAGAATATTAAGTACAATTTGTCAGTATATTTACTAATAAAGTACATCTGTAAAAATGTACATCTGCTATAAACCAAAATTGCAGAAAAGCATTAAACTATCGATCCTATAATTCTTAAGGATTGCAAGTCCTTTGCAAGGGTCCTCTTTTTAGTTGGAAGTTTACTCTATTAAGAGAGAAGAAAGGTATGAGTGAAATCCAAACTTTACATAAAAGAAAAACCAAGATCCAGCAATTAGTCAAAACCTTAGGTTCTTCCATTTGCACTATACTACCTCAAATGAAAATCTGTCTAGAAATACATTTTAGATTTGAGTTCAGCTTACCCAATTACAAATTCTCCTTTAAAAACTGAGAAAATGAGGTCTTTGATTTATACTAACGTATTAATGCTTGACGTAGAGAATGCTTACAAAAAAATACACTTCAGGGCTGGAGAGATAGCTCAGTGGTTAAGAGCACTTGTTGCTCTTTCAAAGGACCCAGGTTCAATTTCCAGTACCCACATTGTCTGTAACTCCAGTCCTAGGGGATCTAATGACTTCTTCTGGCTTCTAAGGGCACCAGACATGTAAGTGGTGCACAGACACATACAGGAAAAACACCCATACACATAAACTAACATAAAAAGAAATTTTAAAGAAAAGTAAAACACATACATACACACACACACACACACACACAAACATCTACACACCTCTGTGGACAGTCTATTAGAAACTGTGTTCTCGAGAGCAGATGAGCAGTACAACTGCAGGGTACTCAGTACTGGCAACGATTGTGACACTGTTAGCGTAGACAGTCTTAGTGGTCCAATAGCAATGCGTGAGGTTTGCTTCAAGTACTTTACCACATTTCTGAAAGAAATTAATTAACAAGATTCTTAAGCTTGCAGCCACTAATATGAAGTGGCTAAGGCACTACCATTTGGCATCAAAAAATCAGGGGTGACAGTAAGGAAAGCAGCCTGCTCTACAGTAGATTATGAGCAAAACAAGACGTTTGCTTTTAGAGGTTTCTACAAATCTGCAGTTTCAATCTTAGTACCCCACGCAGCTGCCTGCCTATGTACACTTATGACTCACTCAGTTAAGGACTGCCACTTCTGATCTTGTTCCACGTGGTTTAAAGCAGTTGCCAAAAAGACAGAGCTTCTCAACAGTTGGACTTCAATGGATTTTTGAAGTTCCCGTGGGTCTGGGCTGAGCATGTTAGGAAGCAGCTTTTTCATATCTAAACAAGTCAAATACATTGTGTTAAGTTAATTTGTTCTTAATGTACGAAAGTATTAACATATTTTGGCAATACTTAAAAAAGTAATAATCACCAATGAATACTTCCTTCCTTTCATTAAGTTCAGGTAGCTAGACATTTCAGATAGCTATGTAAACAGCATTACTTAACATAAAATTATACCTCATGCCTCTAAGAATCACTTGCCCTCCTTAGAGCTGCACATATTGGTAAGAAACCTAATTTCCCCCCTTCTTTTTACATTCAAAACTTGACTCTATAAAGGATGTAACCATTTCAGTGAGGTTTTCCTCCACTTTAGTTCATGAAATTTAAGCTCACATTTTTATTTATTTAATGGTGTGCACCATACATGCATCAGGAAGATAGAGGTCAATCTCCAGTATTGTTTCTCTATTACCATCCATCTTTTTTTTTTCAGACAGTTTCTCAATGGCCAGTCTACTCTACTGCTCTAGCACTGGGATTACAAGCATATACCACCATACATGGCTTTTTGACACAAATGCTATGGATTGAACTCAACTCCTCATGTTTGTGTGGTAAGCATTTTAGTGACTGAGCTAGCTCCTCAATCTCAAGCGTACTAGTAATTATTTAACTAAGTAGCCTAATTAATATATAACAGAAAAAAAAGTAATTTTAAGACGAGTCAAATATAGACCTGAAATTAAGTTCAGATATAAGTACACTTCAACAGGCTAAGCCACTAATTTAACACCTTATATAAAAAACCAAAACTGCCAAGTATGGTGGAACCTGTCTTTAACCCCAGCACCCAGAAGGTAGATGTAGGAGGATCTCATGAATTCAGGTCAAGTCTACATACTGAGTTCCAAAAACATAAAAAACAAAATCAAAGTTTCAGAAAAGAAAATTAGTTTTAAAATAAATGACTCGCCTATCATTTTAAAAATTTCAGTTTTTCCAAAATGTAAATGAAAAGGTCAATTACATGGAAACAATACTGCACACCTTGACTTACAAAAGCCAATAGGGAATGCCTTTTTAGTCATACATACATCAAGAATGAACCTGGTTGGTTTTTACAGCTCTCCGCAGAAATACTTGAGAGCTTACATAATGCATCCTACTCTCCACGAGGCAAATCTCAATCTGCACAGCAGACCTCTGAATGCCAAAACAGCAGTATACAGTGTGTTCATTAAGATGGAAATTAAGGAAACTGTGTAGCCCAAACACTGCTTTGTGCTTTTTCAACTAAATGTCTACATCAATCTAAAAGTCTCAATGTCACCTTTTCCCAGTTTAGGTTTTTTTTTGTTGTTGTTGTTGCTGTTGTTTTGTTTGTTTGTTTGTTTTGAGACAGGATTTCTCTGGGTAACAGCAAGAATTCAGAGATCCACCTAGCCTCTCCCTCCAGAGTGCTGGGATTAAAGGCATACGCCACCACCGCCCACTTTGATTCTAACTGAGCCGTTTTGCATTTGCTTCATCAACTATTAATAGCACAACCCTAACTAAATGTGTTGCTTCACATAGTGTAGGACTCCAAATAAATATATACAGAAACTTACAGATTTCCTAGTAAATAAAAACTATCCAAAGGTTTAAGAAACTTGTCATGAAAAAAAATTAAAACTGTTCTCAAATACCTATTTTTTCTTTTGAACCTCCAGCAAGCAGATTAATATTTTCTCCTGGTAACAATTCCAATTGCTCAGTGCATTCAACAAATTCTCCAGACTCGAAGCTGCTTAGTGACCTGTAATTAAAATGCCCATCAGCTTGTTATAGGCCTCACCAGGCCTGTGTAACCTTAGGGATATGGGAAGAACAAGCACTAGAAGGGAACAGCTGTCCAAAGAAATGTTTTTTAGAGGCAAAGTACCATTTCATCTTGATGTGGCTCCCATCTCAGTAACACTACAGCTGGAGTGGCAATCAGGACAGTACTAGACATGACCATCAGTTGAGCCCGCTCACCTCTCTGTGTCTCCTTCCTCTTTCTATGGGTCTGTTAATACACTGGCAGTAGATTCTACAATATGTTTTCAACACTTGCTCTCTCCCAAGCCACTGAATCCCACCAGCTGGCCTCTCGCTCCACAGAGAGGCTCTCTTGTACACTTTCCTCTAAGTCTCCTATCATCTCAGGTTTTTTTTGTTGTTTTTTTTTTAAAGATTTATTTATTATGTATACAGAAGAGGGTGCCAGATCTCATTACAGATGGTTGTGAGCCACCATGTGGGTGCTGGGAATTGAACTCAGGAACTCTGCAAGAGCAGCCAGTGCTCTTAACCTCGGAGCCATCTCTCCAGCCTTCATCTCAGTTTTATACCTTAGCCCTGACTCTTTCACTGAGACATCTCCCAACCCTTTGTTTTCTATAAAACTATTTACCTTCCCTAAAAGAATTCCAACTACTTCCTTATCTGCAGCCATTTTCCATGACCCTGGCATTCCAATGCCAAGATGAGAGGCCTCACTCATACTAGTTCCACACCTCTCCTCTGCCCCATCTCTACTAAAGACACTCTTTTCTTGTTTCAGACAAGCTGGTTTGGAACTCTCTTCTGTAAGTAGATGGACATCCTCCTGTCTCCATTTTTTCTATGGCTGGCATTACTGTCTACACCACCACCACTAGCTCTGATCCTTTCACTGAGTCCCTTCTCTTCTCACTAGGTCTGAAAGCAGCAATGGAAATGTTTGTCAGCTGGCTTACCCCATTCCTCCTCCAACTACAACAGTATAACCAGTTGTTTCTCAGGTTAGAGTTAAGCACTGGTTGCTGATGAACTGTTCATGTCTAATATGTATTATCTATCCCACTACAAGACCCTAGATTTTCTGGTAGCAGGCTCCCCATGTCCATACTGTACTCTACAGTTCTATACTTTCGGCTGCTGACTAAACATCTCCCCCCTCTACAAAAAAACAAAAAAACCCTTAAACTTAAGACTTCAATTTCTTCTGCTCTCACACCATCTACTACAGCTATCCTTAACTGTCTATGCCTAACTTTAACTGCTTTCCTTGAGGCACCGAAAAGACAAATCTACTTAATCCTTTGTCAGGGCTTTTTCTCCTATGTCTTCACTCTGTATTTTGAAGAGTTAGAAGCAGTGTATTTTTTCCTGCTATACTATACCCGATGCTTCCCAAAGATTATGTGTTCAGTTACCAGGAAGGCAAGGATAGTAAACCAATTCTGATGAGCTTTGCCCCCAGTCATGTGTCTGGAATGCAGTAAATCCTCAATTTTGAGATGCATAATTAAAGAGGAACGAAGAATATAACTTATAGATGTTCACAAACTCTCACCATTAAAACAAACTTTCTTTAAATATTTAACAGAACTTCAGAAACACAGCTGTCCTGTGTGAGCCTCTCTACAGCAGTGCCTCTTTATGTATAGTGAGTCTATCTTCCCACACAGCAGACTCCTTCCTTGCCCCACTGCTGGTTTCCTGTTGTAAATATGACCAATTTTAGTGTTTGCCACCACAGAGGAAGACTACTTATCGACAGGGCAGAGCATGCTGACTAGATGCAGCCATTACTTGATATAGTTGAAATCGGCTTTCAGATTGAGTGAAGTGCTGCTGGTGTTCTTCTTCAGGTCGTGGACTGCATTCTGCCACTCCTGCACAGCAGCCCAGTCGGCAATAGAGATGTAGCACTCACACGCCTTATTTCCTAGGTAATTGATAACTTCAGGGGAAGAATCAGTTGGTTTGGACAGCACAGTTTTCCTTGATTCACCTGAAAGGTATTTTATTAAGAAAGAAGACAGAAACTGAAAACAACTGTAAATATTTCATAGACCACTGAAACTCCTAGAAACATATGGTTAAGTTTATCTGTACAAACGAACTGTACCTTTGGCATTTTTTAATGTAAACACTGAATGCTCACCATTTAGAGAGTGTTTGGGGCTGGCACTGTTACGTCCAGCATTGGCCAATGTGAGAACAGACTTGTCAAAGCTGGAGATACAGCAATCAACACCTGTCATGGCACAAAGGTGCTCCTGGTACTCCACAGAGGCCTTTTCAAACCTTAAATACAAATTAAAGCAAGTCTTATTTTTTAAAATTACTCAATGCATCTTTCTAAAAAAATTAATGGTGAGAGAATAAATTACCTGACTTGTACCTGGACAAAGAGTCAGTTATTTGGAAGGGGAAATGCTACCTCTGCCTTACACCCAGTCTGAGTATAAAACAACAGCATAAAACAACTAGTGGACACTACTGATAACTACTTTGATGTCCAATAGTAAAGTATGTCAAATTATCATACACTCAGAAAGAAGTAATGGTGTCCATTAAAAATCAGACTGCATTATATTTAACATGGCAAAATATTTTTAGAATACTGGTGAGTAGAAAAGCCATGAAGCTCTGTAGATAGACTATTGTAGAAACTACCCACGATAAGAAAATAAAGCTTTAGACACACCAAAACCTACAGGCACCAGGTTATATAGCTTTCAAAATTTAAGTGGTTATTTATCTCTCCAAATTCCTAAGAACTACTTAAACTTACATGAGGTCTGCACATGCATCGACAGAGTTGTGAGCAAACACTCTAGCAACATACAGTATTACACCAGAGCCAAATGTGGAAAGTTTTCAATCAAAATCATATTTAAAACCACTTATGAAACTGAAAGAACTTGTTTTCCAGTATGATTTCTCATACCTCCTATTTAAGTGAGGCACTCATGTATGGCTGCTAATCAAAAAACAAATGAAAGACGCCCCCTACTGAAGTGAATATAGCAGGCTTCGATCCTCAAAATAGACTGGCTATTTTCATTATTATACATGACAAAGGATTTGAACATAAAAATCATATCATTCATTGCTTTCCTTCTAACTTACCTCCCTTCAGCCTGCTGGGCCACTGAGTTAATCCAGAGAAGGTTTTTACCAACAGCTGAAGATGACCAGACAGCAATTCCCTGTATAGCTTCAGGACAATGGAGCTCACACAGAGCTTCTACCACCATCATGATAGTTACTTCCAATTCATTCCCCTGGAAACAGCAGGCAGAAAGATTAGTCACAGACCTCAATACCACTGAAATTCAAATCTCTACCGAACTTATAGCTACTGGCCACAATCTATAGGCATTTTACAATTATTCTCACAGTACTTAGCTTAGCTTAAAAATCATCACAAAACATTAAGAAGTAAGAATTAATTCTGTTGCTTTGGATTCCACTTATTTATTCTAAACCTAATTAAATTAAGAACTTTCCCAAATACTCTAAGAATTGCTCCACAGACAAATTTCTTACAATTACTCCTAAAGTCCCAGTCTTTAAAAAGTTCATATTTTTAAGACATTAGATGTAGAAAAGTGCCTGGAGAAGTCATTGGTTTTGTAAGATATTGGATGAAAAGCCTTGAAAAAGAACTAAACTTATCTGTAGACTGAATTCCATCAGAGAGACCAAATCCAAATTTCTACAGTTACAATGTATTCCCAATGGACCACCTTACCTGAGATAGACTATTTGTTTTCATTTCAGTCAGTAAGTCAAAGCCATGCCTCACTGTCACAGCAGGCTGACCTGCCAACAATCCGACCCTCATGATGGACAGGCGGATCCGAGTAAGCCAGTCTTGGCAAGTTTGTCGATTGGTATAGAAAAAAGTCCTAATGACCTTTAGGAAAAAAGGGAAAGAACTCAGGACTGCTTCAAATTACGGTGAAGACGCCTTGAATACATATAAACTAAGTACACATGGTTCCTGTGATCTCAGCCCTGTACATCCCACCATGTTTCACAATGAATCTGTTACAAAGCACCACTATATTCCATGGACACCAACCTTGGGAGGTGACGTTAACGCATTTGCACATCCCTCATAGGCATTATACATTAATTTCTCCAGGTTCTCCAGATACTGAAGCAAAAGAACAAGTCTAAGTTGATTGCTTCCATGGCCTTCATCATTATCTGCAGTGGTCCACTGACTAACATCCTGGTCAGGGTTTAGTGTGTGGGCTGCAAGACTTCTAATGATACCTGAAAACAAGGGCAGCAACACTATGAATCAGAGACAACTCTTAATAAATCAATTTACCAATTATTCTGTTTATATACTCATCAATTTAAAATAAAACAAAAATCAAATTAAATATCTCTCATTTTGGGGGGGAAATGTTTGTTCCATATGAATCCCCTAAGCTTTTGAACAAAAACAAACACCCACATTGCAAATGCAATTATTTAATAAAACCTTACCCTAAAAGTCCTATCTAGAAATTACTTAGTAAACAGTACAGAGGGAAGGGGGGGGGGAGAAAAAAAAAAAACAAAAAAACAAAAAAAAAAAAACTCTGAAATCTCTATCAGTTATAAGAAAGCCATGGTTTCTGAAGTTAAAAGGCCTAGAAACTCATCTGCATCACCAAGTTTAAAGAATGCCAAACTGTTACCTTCAATTGTCTGGAATGTGTCCTGAGCTCTGCCCAGTGGGGTTCGCAACTTGGAAAGAACAGTGAACTGCGCAGCTTCCCAAATAGCCCACTGCCAAAGGACAGCATCTGTCTTTAGAAGATTGCGGGGAATTGTAGATTGGTCACGCTTATCCAGCCTCTGGCAGCTATAGAACAATCTTTCTAACCAATTGTCCTTCCTGGGAAAAGTAGTTTCATATGTAACAGACAATGACAACTTCATCTTAATCAAAACAAGTACAAGGGGAATGGGAGTAGGAACCAATTTTTCTAACCAAAAGAAACCACTGCACCATAAGAACAGGCCAGGGTGTGGTGGAAATGAATTACTGGGTGCACAGCTCAGAACAATTTGACTGCCAGGTTTCCTTTCATTCACTACAACTGAGCATCTCGACAATATCATCATCTCCAACCCTCCTCCAAAGCATTCATGTCAATCAGATCAGTCAACTGTCAATCACATTTCACCAGTGGAAGACACAGCCCATTCTTGTTTCTACAAATGCTATCTTTAAAGTAGTATCTAAAGCTGATGAAAATCAAAATGAGCCACCAAAGAATGTTACTTTCCAATCTCAATCGGGCACCTTGGATGAATGTTTTCTCAAATCTGGGTGTATTATCAGAGGAGTCTTAAAAGTACTGTTCTCTGCCAAGTGGTGGTGGCGCAAGCCTTTAATCCCAGCACTCGGGAGGCAGAGGTAGGCAGACCTCTGTGAATTAGAGAGGCCAGCCTGGTCTACAGAGCGAGTTCCACAGAGCGAGTTCCACAAAGCTACACAGAGAAACCCTGTCTCAAGAAAAAAAAAACAAAAAACAAAAAACAAAACCAAAAGTACTGTTCTCTAATGAAAGAATCAGTCTTTCTTACCCTGTTCGATGAGAGTTCCCATACAAAATGAAACTGATGACATCAGAAAAGTCCTGGGGGTGGAAGGTGTTACTTGGTGCTTTACTCATGTGGCTTCTCAATGCTAGAGAAATCTCCTGAATCTCTGTGTGATTGTTATTGCTGTTAACAGAAAAGTCATCATCATGCAAGATGTTTCAGGAGGAAGGTTAACAGAGTCTACAAATGGAGTACTATTACTTCATTGGAAACAAAAAATAAAACTAAGGCTTAAAAATGGATAGAGGACGGCAGGAGTGGTGGTCCATGTCTTTAATCTCAATATTAAGGAAGCAGAAGCAAGCAGATCCATGAGTGTAAGGCCAGCCTTGTCTAGACAGCAATTCTAGATATCCCTAAGTTTATGTAATTAGAACCGATCTTTTTAAAAAAAAAAAAAAAAAGGCTGAGCAGTAGTATCCAATGCCTTTAATCCCAGCACTCAAGAGGCAGATGCAGGCTGATCTCTCAGTTGGAGGTCAGCATGGTTTACAGAATGAGTTCCAAAACAACCAGGGCTACAAAGAGAAACCCTGTCTCAAAACAACAACAACAACAAAAAAAAAAAAAAAGGGGGGGGGGGATGTTATAATTTCACAATTTTAGAATCTTAAAGGTTCTCAAATCGTTGGTGCAGAGGGCTGGAGAGAGGGCTGAATGTTAAGAGTACTTGATGCTCTTGATGGTCTTCCAGAGGACCTGAGTTCAGTTCCCAGTACCACACAGGAGGCTCACAATGCACTTAATTCCAGCTTCCAGGAATTCAACTACAAGGGACAGACACACCGCGCGTACACACACACACACACACACACACACACACACAAAGTACAAATAAAACCTTTTTTTAAAAAAGACTGCTAGTGTATACCCATAATCCCAGAACTTGGGAGGCAGGAAGATCCTGAGTTCAAGGCCAGTTTAGGACTATCCTGGAGTAGAAAGTGAAATCTTGCCTCAAAAAAAAAGTTAAAATAAAAAAGGAAAAGGAAAGAGGTTATGCACTGGGGATGTAGCTCAGTCAGTGGAATGCTTGCCCAGCACATGTAAAACCCAAGGTTTGCTCACAGAATAAACTTAACCTGGTGATGTGCACCTATAATCCCAGCACCTTAGAGGAAGGCAAGAGGATTGATAGTTTAGGGTTTTCCTTGGCTGCATAAAAAGTTGGAGGCTAGCTTGGGATAACTGAAACCCTATCTCAAAAACAAAACAAATGCTCCAAAATCAACTAACCAAAAGTCAAAACTTTTAAATATCTAAATTATTGGGTTTGAAGAGATGGCTGTACTTCTTGCTCTGCAGAAGACCCAGGTTTAGTTTCCAGCATCTACAAGGCAGCTAAAAACCATGTGCAATTCAACATCCAGGGGATCCAATACCTTTGTCTTGCCTCAGCAGGCACCAGGCATACGAGTAATGGTACAGAGACATACACACAGGCAAAGCAAAAGTAAATAGGTCCCTTAAAAAAAAAAAAAAAAAAAGACCCTAACACACTGGGTGGCAGTGGTACACACTCTCTGAGTTCCCACACCCTCTAAGTTTGAGGCCAGCCTGGTCTATAGAGTGAGTTCCAGGACAGCCAAGGCTACACAGAGAAACCCTGCCTAAAAAAAAAAAAAAAAAAAAAGTAATGAATTTTGGGTACTACATGAATAGTCTACACTATTTATTAAAAGATGATAAAGATCATTAAAAAATGTTTTCTTCTCAGTCTCCAAAACCATCCTTTAACATCTCTTTGATCACTAAGAAGTACCATGTAATATGTAAAATTAATGCACTAAACATGTTGATTAATCTTTTCCTATGGTAGACAATTACAAAGTAATAAAAATATAGTCACCAAAACAGTTATACCTTAGTACAACATCTAAAGGAATTGACTTCAACAGCTTTCCAAAGGCCTGTCGAATACGAGTTCCACTATGGACAAGCTGAACCCGGCAGACATCAACACACCTATGAAAAATAATAAATAAAGCAGGTGTCGTAGCATTCCCATGCCATTACAGCCAGAGTAAAAGAATCAGTGTCTGGTCCATACCTCTGTAGCAAATCATCTGGCAAGGAAGAGGACAGAGCATGGAGACTGCTGCATGCTTGCAAGCAGATATTCACATCTTCAACAAGAGCTATTATTGAAAAGGAAAGTTACTTTCAGTTTGCACCCCTCAAAGTATATGTCAGTCTATCATAACGTTCTGAACCCATTCATTCATTCATCTATTCACTCGTTCACTCACTCACTCATTCACTCATCAAACAGGAAGCATGGACTACACCCTACTCTTGCCTGAACTCCTCATTGGCAGAAACACCTAGGAAATTAATATTCAACAAAATTCAAGTTAACCACTCTGCATATAAACTTTCTTCTAAGAAAAAACTTTCAAGTTCATAGAATAAACTAACATAAGGTTGAAAATTTGACAAATACTTCAATTATTTTTCAAATAGTAAGAATGAAAAATAATCACGACTACTATATATGGCATTAAAATAGGGACTACTCACTTCATGGTAGGATGCTGTAACTACATTCTCCCATTAACCAATATTCTCTTTTAAAGGGTAAACAAAATTAAAGCGTAAGTCTCTTACTGTTGGCTAAAAGGCCTTTGGAAAATTTATGAAAAGATGGAAGGGAGAATAAAGGTGCATATGTTTCAGACTTCTTCATTAATACAGCCACTTCCAAAGCCCATGTCATTAATAATTTCCTGAAACATAAAATAAACAGTTGGTTTTATATTAAAACAAAAAAACAAAAACCACAAAACATTTTCTTCTTCTATCAGTTTTCTTTTGATTTTTCCAACAATACAAGTGATTAAAAAAATAATAAAGGCTGGAGCTGGAGAGACTGCACAGTGGTTGAGTGCACACTGCCCTTGCAGAGGACTGAAGTTCAGTTTCCAGCACCCACGTCAGCCAGCTGAAAACAATCTGTTACTCCAGTGCCAGGGGAATCTCATACCACAAGGCTCCAAGAGCACTGCACTCCACAGATACACACACACACACACACACACACACACACACACACACACACAAAAATACAAAATTAAATGTAAGATAAATCTACAAGTAAAAAGCTAAGTCTAGAGAAATTTGTTTCTGCATCATGGTAGTCTGTTTCTGAAAAGCAGCAGAGTGCCACGGGAAAATCTCCCCAAAGTAGAGCCCAGCAGGGTCCACAAAATTCAAGTAACAATCAAGTGCTTCACAATGAAGCTGTAATCTACATTTCTTAGCCTCAAATCACAAAGAATTAATAAATTTAGGAACTTAGTATTATTTTTATAAAATTACTTAGGTACCTTGTGTCCTGGTTAAGATTATCTTTCTTTAGCAATATTCCCAAAAGATTTAATATAATTGAGAAATGTTTCTTTGTGGCTGTAGTTACAGTACTAATCACGGCACCATCAAATAAGGAAGGGGATGAAGAGCTAAGACTACTGGATATGAAGTGATCATGCCTGGAAGACAAAGTGGAGACCATCTTTTCAGCTGTCATCACATGAAGACAACAAACTCAAGAAACAAACATTTCCTGCTTTTTTCTTCTGAGGACCTGTGAGCACAGTACCTGGTACAATGGGAATACAAGGTGTAGAGCACTGCATACTGAATGGCAGGGAAGTGAACAGCCAAGTCACTATGCACAATCATCAGATTCTTACTCAGCAATGCAAACACAGTTGGAGACAGTGCCCACATCTGCCAAGGTAAAAACAAAATATATTTATGGCTCCCCCAAGACAAACACAAGCATACACAAACAATCTACCTTTAGAATCAAGTGTGCTAAGACACTGAAAATCTAAAATGATGGTCTGAAAGTTGGATAATTATCTAGTACACAAAGTTAGGGTATTCCAGCAATCAGTTTCTCAAGTTATGCTGAGTGGCATCTGTTTAACCCAGGAATACCTCAACTATCCACTGTCATGAGGCATCAGCCCTAACAAGGAGTAGCTGGCTGCCTCTAATACAGCTTTCTTTACAAAGGGAATATACATAGTAAAGTATACCTCAATCAAGCTATTTAAAACAAAAGCAAGAAATGGGTGCACAACTAGATTTGGGGCAAAGGGCCAGTTTGCTGACGTCCGTCTGGTTCAAGCAAAGCCCTTTGTACTCTTTGATACAGTAGCCTACATTTCCTCAATTACTAGCATATTACAAATGGCAAGGTATCTTGCTCAATAACAAAGATAGCAATCCTGCCTCTAAGCCTTTTCCACCCATTCCTTTTCCTCTAAGACACAATGCTCCATCTGACTACCTGCCTCACCCATTGCTTTTTCAGATTGCCAAATCATCACACATAAAGCTTCGCCAATCTATATAGGACATGAATTCCTCAAAAATTAAAATTAGGTGTATGAAGAAGGAGGTTTCCCACAAGCCTCAGATGTAAGGAGAAAGTAGCAGAGAAGAAGGGGCATCTATGGGACAGTGTGGGTACTCTGACCACACAAGCTAGAGAAAGCAAGCACAAGCATCAAGTCATCTTCTAAGAAAATGTTATGATTTATTATAGAACATTTCTCTCTCCTCAAATTATTGTTTCTGTATGGTCCAATAGAAGGAAGAAATATATAAACTAGTAATTATAAAATCAAAAGGAGGTAGCCAGATGTGTTACCACATGTCTTTAATTCTAGTACTTGGGAAGCAAAGGCAGAGGTGGGAAGATCTCTTTAGGTCTTACACCAGCCAGAACTATACGGCTAAATCAAAGAGGCGGTGGGGGATGGGGATGGAGTGGGTGGGTGAAAAGTGATGCCACTTCAAATATAGTATTATATCATTTTATTTTTTGTAATATTGGGACTCTGCCACTTAGTTACATACCTAAACTTCTCCCTTCCCCACACACCTGGTATGTTTCTATATATGTAGATGTTTTTATTAGGACATCGTCATACATGTACATAATGTATTTTGATCACATTCACCCCTCCTCCATTACCCTATGATCCCCTACTAATCCTTTTCTTCTCAAACTCTCTACTTCAACTTGTCTTTATTTTATAAGACCCCACAAATTTATTAGTATTGTTTATAGGAACATGAGCACCTTATCAGAGAATACACACACACAAAAAAGTCTCTCTCTCCCCCAACAATTATTAATTTTGTAATAAAAATCCCCAGGGAGGGGTAAAGAACTTTTCATTTTTTGACAGTGTCTCACTGTATAGACTAATATCTAGTTGCAGGCTGGTCTAGAACTTACAATCCTCCTGCCTCCCCCCTCTAGGTGCTCAGATTATAAGCATGCACTACCACATCTGGCTGAAAATTCTTCCCATTTGTTTTTATTATTTTTTTAAGAGAGAAGGGGAAGGGGAGAGAAATAAAGACAGAGTGAGAGAGAGAGAGCGCAAGAGCGAGAGAGCGAGAGAGAGCGAGAGAGAGCGCGAGAGAGAGCGAGAGAGAGAGAGAGAGAGAGAGAGAGAGCGAGAGAGAGAGA
>CABHPP010123507.1:20000-59993 GCA_902168425.1 Peromyscus attwateri | reverse complement strand
GATTATTTGTGGACATCAGACTAAAAATTTCAGGGTTATGACAGACCTGTAATGACACTGTTTCAGTTCAGTCTCCAAAAGAATAAGGCAAATCCCTTTAGCTGCCTTTCTAAATATGTGTGTTAGGTTTTTTTTTGATTCAACAAAGGTCATTGTGAAACACTATTATGAACAACAGAATATCTGAGTCTGAAATTTTTATGTTTAAATAAGTTATTGAATCCAGACTCTGACCTAATATAAGACAAATGCAATGCCCTCATAGAATGTGTTCTCACAGAAGCACACTCAACCATTTCTGGGGATGATGGGCAGGAGGAACATACATCCTGCCTACATTGTACTGTCCCTTTTTATCTTCTGCCAAAGTCTCCTGTCAGCAAAGAGCACAGGGAATATCATGTGATTTCTTGTTGTCTACTGTCAGTTTTCTGTGAGTACTGCGTGGCCAAGGGATAAGAGAAGCAAAATCAAGTGGAAATGTGAAGAAAACTTTGCTATATTATTTTTCAACATGAAATAAGATTTTTTTCCTTTGGTTTTTCCAGACTGAGTATTTTTGTGTAAGAGTTCTGGCTGTCCTTGAACTCAATTTGTAGACCAGGCTGGCCCCAAACTCACAGAGATGTGCCTGCCTGTCTCCTGAGTGTTGGGATTAAAGGCCAGTACCACCAACAACTGGCTCAAAATAAGAATTTTTGTAAAAATGGAATTTGTGTTATTTTGTAATGATTTCATTAGATTATAAGGATAATTATTACTATCTTGAGGCTCATTGTATACACTCACAACACACACTCACACTTTATTTATACTCACACTTTATAATGAATTCACCTCCATTATTTTACTCATTGTCACCAGCAAAGATGAGCAGGTTGTTCATGTTTACATTTTCTAAACACGTATGGAGCCAAGCAAACAAGAACAATCAAGTTGAAAGTGAAGGGCAGACCCCTTTGTCCATGGACACATTGCTCATCTTTGATCAGAAGCACATGCTTGCTCTATTACTGAACACTCTAGGGAGAAAGAAGAAAGGTTAACGTGTCTGCAGACAAACTTGTCAAGTGGCTTCTAAAAAAAGAGATCTTGTCTCTTTCCTAGTAAATTACTCCAGACTGTGGCCTGTAGTGGTTTAAGTGAACGTACATATGGAATACTTTGGTTCTTATTTACTGTACATCTGTCTACATAAAGAGCGTATGATATTTGACACATTCAGGAAAAATACCAATTTAAAAATCATCTTTAAACATTTTAAGAAATGCTATAGTTTACAATTAATGCTTGAAATGCATGAGTATTTGAGTTGTGAGACACAGGTTATATAATTTTGTAACTACGAATCTGTATCAACTCCCTTTTCATGATGAAGATTTTATCAGACACATTCCAATATAGTTAGACACAAATAATTACCATTTTGCTTCAGCTGTTTACAATGTCCTGAATGGTACTAAATCCAAGCCCTACTGTTTGGTAACCCTGGGACAACAGGATTATATAACTCAGCAGTATTGTAGATTATACTCCTACATTTGTAGAAGTGCATCCTGATAGTCATACAATAACAAAACTGCTTAATGCACTGTTTTTCTGATAATACTGCCATCATTAAGTGATCTACGATTTTTACCTAAGTGTTGTGGAATAATGCTCTTGTACACTGTAAATATTTGTCACTAGAATTGGTTTAATAAAATTTTGATTGGCCAGTAGCTAGGAGAATTCTGGGAAGAGGAAGAGTGGAGTCAGGAGTCACAAGTCAGAAGCAGAGGAAGCAAGATGAGGATGAGAATGCCAAACTGAGAAAACGTACCAAGCCACATGACTAAACATAGATAGGAATTATGGGTTAATATGAGTGTGAGAGCTAGTTAGTAATATGCCTGAGCTACTGCCCAAGCATTTATAAGTAATATTAAGCCTCTGAGTCAGTGGTTGCTGGGTATTTGGGAACAGGCAAGTGGGAGAGAAACTTCTGCCTACAGTTAGGAAGCAACCCTCACCCAGGCTTATTCATATGTGCCATCATGCTTAGAAATGAACATTAAAAATTATATATCTAGTAATATGTCCATTTTATTAACTTTTTTTTTAATGTAGGTAGCTAAGCATGGTGACCCCTGCCTATAACTCCATTTGGGAGGCTAAGGTAAGAGGATTGCATGAGTTTGATGTCAGTCTTTGCAACAAGGTAATTTCTAGACCAGCTTGAGTTACAGTGTATGAACTTGTTTCAACTTTATTATCATCCTCTCTATCTAAAAATTCCAAATGACCTTCAAATCTCAACTTATTTCCAATTTCCTACTTCTGATTTCTTCATTTTTCTACTTTCCCCCTCATTTTTCCTATATTGAAGAGTCTTACGGGTCATTCTGTGATCCAGTTCATGAATTCTTTAGATTATAAGTGGCAAAACATTCTAACAGCATTAACAAAAATCAATAAAAATTATGTAGCAATAATTGACTAAATATCTTTATAATTTAAAATGCACATATCCATAGATACATATCTGTATTCTAATACATATTATGGTGGTTTGAAAGAAAATGGCCCCAAAGGGAATGACACTATTAGGAGGTGTGGCATTGTTGAAATAGGTGTGGTTATGTTGGAGGAAGTGTGTCGCTGCATGGGTAGGCTTTGAATTCTCTTATGCTCAGTCTGTTCCCAGTATGTCAATCTACTTCCTTTTGCCTGCCTATAAACATATGCTCTTATGCACTATGTCTGTATACATACCACCATTCATACCATGATAAGGAATGAACTAAATATCTGAAACTATAAGTCAACACCTCAATTCATTGTTTCCTTTATAAGAGTTGCTGTGTTCATGGTGTCTCTTTACATCAATAGAAACCCTGAATAAGACAGAAGCTGTTACCAGGGATTAGAATATTGCTGTGATAGGCCTGACAGTATTTATCTTTGGAGGAGTTTGTACTTTGGTACTTTGGGTTAGGAAATACTTTAAGCACTGTTTAATGGAGCATACTAGTAAGAGCATGAAAGACAATGGTTCTGAGAATGATTTGAACTGTGGTGATCAAGAAGTTTCAGAGGAGAAAATTATTACTATATGGCCTAGAGACTGATTTTGTGATATTTTAGTAAAGAATGTGGCTGCCTAAAGCTAAAGTGAGGAATTTTTGGTTTATTCCATTGGCAGAGAAAATCTCAAATAGCCTAGTATAGATTCTGTCATGTGGTTATTAGTATTAACTCTGATGAAGATATATCATGAAAAGATACAAGCTGAGCAAATAAAAATACAAAATGTATAGATTGAGAAAAAGGAGCACAAGGAAGTGGAATAGAGCTAGATCCTGTGTTCAAGGAGATAAACAGATTAACAAAAGGAATAAAGGAGTGGTGACCTCAGGGCAAGATCCCACCCAGCTATTTTCTGACTTGTGAAAAGGAATCCCAGAAAAGCTTAGAGCTAGGCATTGGTAGTTCACACCTTTAATCTCAGTACTGGGAAGGCAGAGGCTGATGTCTTTCTGAATTTGAAACAAGCCTGATCTACAGTGAAAGTTCAAAGTCAGACAAGTTTAGACTATGAAGCTAACAATCAAAAACAGAAAGCTAGTTAATATATAATTGAACATGGGGGCCATGTTCCTGTCCCAGTAAGCAGCAGAACTTGGCAGCTCCAGCACATGGTTCTAACTTTAGAGTTAAGGTAGAAGAAACAGGTTACAGAATCTGTCTCTGTGCCTAAGGAGAGCTGCTAAGGCCAGTCATGTAACAGGGGTATCCCAAAATTGAGGCCTAGAGAGTCCATTGTGTGAAGCTGTGAAATTGAAACCTAGATTGCCTTGGAGAAACCAAGATGTTAGAGATGCCAGAGTCATGAGATACCTGCTGAGGAAAGTTGCTAACAGCAAGTGGAACCATCCCAACAGAAAGAAGTATGTGGTAGTCAACAAAGCAGAAAGGAGTTGGAGATCAGACTAGCCTTTTGACATCAGATATGGAGATGCAGAGTTTGAAGTATGCCCAGCTAGTTTTTGGTCTTGCTTTGGTCCAATATTTCTTCACTATGCTCCTTTCCCTAAGTTGTGGAATGGAAATGTATATCCTCTACCAATATCTGTTGGATGTATGTGATCTGCTTTTTGATTTTTATTTTAGAGGGGATTATAGTTAAGAGGTCACATGAACCTCAGGAGAGACTTTGAACTTTAGAATTTCAAGTAAGTTTGAGATTGCTATAGACTATGTGGACTTCTGTAGTTGAACTGAATGCGTTTTTGCATTATGATATGGCTATAATCCCTTGGGGACCAGGGAGTGGAATGTGGTGGTTTGAAAAAAAATGAATCCCAATGGGAGTGACACTATTAGGAATTGTGGCCTTGTTGGAAGAAATGTTTCACTGTAGGGGTGGGCTTTGAGTTATCCTATGTTCAAGCTACTCCAAGTGTCACAGTCTACTTCCTGTTGCCTGAATATCAGTATGTAGCAGCTCCTTCTCCAGTACCATGTCTACTTGCCTAGCACGATGCTCCCTGCCATGCTGATGATGGACTAAACTTCTGACTCTGTAAGTCACTATCTCAATTAAATGATTCCTTTGTAACAGTTGCTATGGTCATGGTATCTCTTCACAGCAATGGAAACCTTAACTAATACACATATGTTACATATACATTCATATATCATGTTTTAATGTGTATAAACATGTAAAGGCACACAGATTTGATGTGTTCCATAAATTGGCATCTTAGTCATAATTTTTAGTTTTTTTATTATTTTCTTTGTTGTGGAATTTTACTTTAACTATCTAAAGATGTGTTACATTTTTTCATGCTGTGATATACTCCTTTAACTGTGTAAATGTGTGTTACATTTGTTTATGCTGCATTTGTTTAATTATGTAAAAAAAAGTGTGTTTCATTTGTTTCACTTTTCCTGACTGAGACACTTGATTCGTGTAATAAAACACTGAATGGCCAATAGTTAGGCAGGAGAGGGATAGGTGGGGCTGGCAGGCAGAGAGCATAAACAGGAAGAGGAATCTAAGCTTCAGAAGAAGGAGAAGCAGTAGAAGAAGCAGAAGCAGAAGCAGAAGCAGAAGCAGAAGAAGAAGAAGAAGAAGCAGAAGAAGAAGCAGAAGAAGAAGCAGAAGAAGAAGAAGAAGAAGAAGAAGAAGAAGAAGAAGAAGAAGAAGAAACAAGCATTTAAAAAGAGTAAAATAAAATAAGGTAAAATAAATAAGTGGTGGATAGATCATTTCATTTTCACTTGAAAATATTCCAGCATTCCACCTCTCTGTTTTAAGGGATAAGTGTCTTGCATGACCATGAGGATAAGGGTTCACCTCTTATTCTTCTACCATGCAAGGACTGACAGAAAGGGCAGACATTCACCAATAAGTGCCTTGATATTGGACCTGTTAGCATCCAGTAGAGTAAAAAGTAAATTTCTGTTCTTTTTAAATTAATTTGTGCTAGTTTATTAAGACAGTAGAAGCAAACTCAAATAAATTATATGCCAAACCTTTTTTTGTTTATTTTGAAGACTGACATCCTTAGTTTCAGGCTATAAAAGCATGAAAATATAAAACATCAGTGTATTTTATGAATCCATTTTACAATAACACATTTGAGGGGAAAAGAGGATGTGGAGGTCCAATGGGATTGAAATTGAATTATAACAAAGATAAGATTGGGAAAATGTTGGGGATTGTCCCAGTTCAGATGCAGTAGTAGAATCCCCAAATAAATGAAGTTTGTACTGTAGGGTACTCACAGCCAGGGGCAAAAGGTGGGCTTGAGGCAATAGGAAAGCAAGAAAGAATTGTCATCAAGAGTCTGAAAAGTGAAAAGAGAAAATTGTTGCAATAACAAACTATAAATTTCTCCTGAGGGATTTATTCATTTGTCTAATCTTTCATGCATGACTTGTTCAACTAATGAATCATGCTCAATTGGATTTGACATTATCCTGAATATTTTGATAATTCAATATGGTATCTTTCCATGAATTATTAAATAAGCTAGTGGTCATTCAGAAAAAAAGGTGTTGGATTAAGATAACAACAGGGACAAGGTCAATGATTTTTCTCAGAGGGGATAAATTGCAGATAATTATGAGAACTGCTTTAGCAGAGTTGTGTAAAGGAGTTTGAGAACTATCATGAATTATAATTGAATTCTGTGAACACTAAGGCAGTAGGTCCTTTTTGGGCTTTAAATAGTGATCAAACGTGAGAGAGAGAAACTGAATAAACATTGGCATGACACATCATTGAATAAAATGATCATAAACTGAGGAAACTTTATGCTTTCAAATAAAAATATTGAAAAGGAGACATTAAAAAGTTGAATTTACATATAACTATTCCAGAAAAGAAGAGTGAAAATGATAGAAAGAAAAGAAAAAAAACCTACAAAAGGCAGTGAGTTATTACTTTTGCTTCCTTCAGCATAATTCCTATTGTTTTCTGACTTTTAAAAATTCTTGGTCCATGACGTCCATCTCAAATGTCAACTTTTACATCATACAATTTTCTATGAGTAGTATACACACTGTGAATGTTTATCTGTCAGAGAAAGTGATGTAGTCCTCATTTTCTCTTCCCATATGCTTGTCTTCCTTACCCTGTATACCTCAACTCCAAATGTATAACAGCCACACCCTCTCAAATTTATGTCCTCTCCTTTAATCATTATTATTTGTTACACACTACCACACATTGTACATAACCTACCAAGTCCACATTGTTGCTCTTGAGTGCACATCTTTATGGCTGAATACCCAGACTGGGTAACCTCTCAGGGGGTTTTATTCCTGGGGAATACTGGTTCTTCTTTTCTTTGGGTTCTTGTGAAATTTCCCCAACCCACGTTGAAATATTCACTGTGATTTTCATTATGCATATCTTATATAGTTAACCATATTGTTGAAATTTCATGGGCAAAGATTCTTTTCATTCCTAGAAGACACTATCATGCAGCAGGAAACCTGATCCACTGGGACTTACAATGTTTCCATCCCCACTTTTGCAATGCTTGTTGAGCATTAGGTATAGGTGTTGCCTTGTAGACATACCAATTAAGGTAGGCCATCCCACATTCATTTATTTTCTACATTTTGGACAGTTGTAGGTCTCTGTGATAGTGTGGAGGTGGAGAGCTTCTCTCTAGCTCCCACTAAGCCCCAGCAGTCCCACAGACCATTTATAAAATAAACACACAGACTCTTATATTATTTAAACTGTTTGGCCTAATGGCTCAGACTTCTAGCTATCTAGTTCTTATATCTTAAATTAACCAATTTCTATAAATCTATACCTTGCCACATGGCTCATGACTTACCAGTATCTTACATGTTGCTACTCATGGCGGTGGCTGGCAGCATCTCCTGACTCTGCCTTCCTGTTCCCAGAATTCTCTTCTCTGCTTGTCCCACCTATACTTCCTGCCTGGCTACTGGCCAATCAGCATTTTATTTATACAGAGTGATATTCACAGCAATAGTGTCCATATCTTGCAAAGAGAAAATTCTTTTGCATGAGGCATGAGTATTACACTTACACGTGTTTATGAGGATGAGTATTTTGGATACAGTCAGAAATTATGCTAATTTAGGAAACTGGTAGTAGTAGGTTTTTACTGTAGGTTATATTACTGCTTATGGCTATGGGTAGTTTGTACTAGAATATTATTTTAATGTGTTATTATAAACTATAGGATAATCATGAAACATAGGTTAGTGGTTAGTTATTTATAGCAATCAAAATTGTAGCAATGTTAAGTATGCTTTCCAGATTATATAGAGATATATTTTAGATAGATCAATGGTCTTTAAAACTTTAAAAGACCTACATAATATGACATTTAAAATGTTTTGTTGACTTAGGGCTTTTCATGACAATGAGACACATCTGCTCCTGGCAGCACCAATTTACTTCGGAAAAAATGATGGACATTGAAGAAACTCCTTATGAAGCTTGTTCTCATTGTGGTAAGGTTAGCCACTAGGCAAAGAATCTGTTCTTGCCTTTGACTGCTGACAATGTACTTTGAAGCCTGGACATGCAGGACATATAGAAAAAAAAGACTGTTGAACTTTGCCAAAACAAGGCCGGACAGTCCTTCAAAATTCCTGCTTCACAGAAGAGTCTGCCAGATATTCTGCAGGACACAGAGGAAAGTGACTGATGAACTTTGCCAAAACAAGTGAGAACAGTCCAAAATTCCTGCTTCATAGAAAAGTTTGCTAGATATTATGGGCCTGTAGGTTGAAGATGGATGTCCCAATGTTGCAGAGGAAATTTGGGTGACTGTCCAGGCAGCCAAATGTCTCTGTAGTTAGGCATGTTACATTCTTCTCGGTCTTTGATGGAGTTGAAGACTAGATAGTTATAGTCACAGTTTTTCTTAGTTATGATAGAAAGTAAGTTAGGTCTAAAAGTTTGGATTCACTAAGATATGATAGATAATGCATTATTTCCTTTGAATATGCTAACTACCAATGGACTGAATATTGTAAATTAATTCTTACTTGATAACTGTTTTTGTTGTATGTAGTTATACTATGTTAAAGTTAAAACCTTTAATTTTATTTAGACAAAATTGGAAAATATAGTAGAATATTATTTTAAGGTGTATTACTTTTGTTTACGTTGCCATTTAACTCTGTGAAGCTATGTTACTGTTCCTGTCTAAAACACCTGATTCTCTAATAAAAATCTGAATGGCCAATAGCAAGGCAGGAGAAAAGACAGGTGGAGCTGGCAAGCAGATCAAATATATAGATGGAGAAATCTGGGAGGAGAGAGCTAGCAGCCAGAGAAGGAGGAGGACTCCAGAGGTTAGCTATCCAGCTATACAACCAGCAAGTCACAGAGTAAGAATAAGATTTACAAAAGTAAGAGAATAGGAAAAGTCCAGAGGCAAAAGACAGATTTGCTAATTTAAGTTATGAAAACTGGCTAGAAACCAGCCAACCTAAGGCCAGGCAATCGTAATTAAGAATAAGCCTTCATGTGTAACTTATTTGGGAGCTGGGTGGCAGGACATCCAAAAAGAGCCAAAGCAACCAACAACAGTAGTTAGTTAAGCTTAGCATACCAGTGAAGTCCCTTCTATTGAGCTGGTCTTAAGACAATTTAGATAGATATTGGTTACTCCCACGATATAAGTGCCATTATAGCATCATTGTAGAAATCATGCTGGATCAGTCATTGTTTTGGTTAATAGGTTTCACAGCTGGTAGGATGGATAACCTTGGTTATCAACTTGACTACAACTGGAGTCAACTAAAACTAAACCGTCTGGGCATACGTGTGAAGGATTTTTTTTTTTTTATTGGATCATCAAGGTAAACAGAATTACCCTAAATCTGGGCCATAACTTTTGGTGGCATCCCACATAAAAGAACATGGAAGAAGGAAGCTTAGGATTTTTTCCCCCACATCCTCTTACTCTCACTGGTGTGTTTATCTATCCTATTCATGATTGTTAAATTCACTGTTGTTAGAATCCACTTCTTCTAGATTCCAATAGACTGGATTGGAAGCTCTCTTGGACTTCCTTGGACCTAGAAGATCATATTGGGACTGCTGAGACTTGACCTCTCTATCTCTTGTCCCACAATCTGTAAGCCACTCTAATAAAATGGTGTCCTCAATATGGCACATTCCATGGGGTAACTAGCTAGGAACCAAGTGGCAGATTGACTATGTTGGGCCACATATTTCATTAAAATATCTTTGTTCTTACTGGAATAGGCTTTTATTCTTGTTATGGACTTGTCTTTCATGCACATAATGCTTCTTCTGTCAAGACTACTATCCATCAATTGACAGAATGTCTTCTGTCTGAACCATCATCATGTTATTACACACAGCATTGCTTCTGACCAAGAACATCACTTTACAGCTGATAGGTGTGAAAGTGAGCTCACATTCATGGAATCCACTTGTCTCATCATGTTCCCCACCTCCCTGAAACAACTGAAAAGAAAGAATGATGGAATGGCATTTTGAAGAGACAGTTACTGTGGCATCATTCTGGAGGGCTTGAGCAGGATTCTCCATAAAGGTAGGCATATACTTTGAGTTAATAAGTATATATATATATATCTATATCTATATCTATATCTATATCTATATATATATGCATATATATGTATTTCCATGTATATATTTCTCCTAAAGCCAGGTTTCAAAGTTCCAGGAACCCCAGGGTAGAAATGTGAATAGTTCCACTCACTATCATCCCTAGTGAGCCACAAGGAAATTTTTTACTTCTTGTTCTCATGACCTGAAGTTCTGCTGACCTAGAAGTTTTGGTTTAAGATGGATAGTGTTCCTGCCTAAAGAAACAACAAAGATTTTATTGAAGTGGAAGACCAGATCTGGCTGTAGCTGGAGTTTTCTCTAGTCCCACTCAGACCCAAATAAACACACAGGTGCTTATATTATTTAAACTGTTTGGCCTAATGGCTCAGGCTTCTTTTTATCTAGTTCTTATATCTTAAATAAACCCATTTCTATTAATCTATACCTTGCCATGTGGCTTGTGGCTTACCAGTATCTTACATCATGCTTCTCATTGTGGTCGCTGGCAGCATCTCTCTGACTCAGCTTTCCTGTTCCCAGAATTCTCCTCACTCTTTGTCTTACCTATACTTCCTGCCTGGCTACTGGCCAATCAGCACTTATTTATTAACCAATCAGAGCAACACATTCACAGCATAGAGAACATCCCACAGTACTTCCCCTTTTCTTTTTTTCAAAAAGGAAGCTTTTAGCTTTCACATAGTAAAATTACATATAACAAAACAGTTATCAAGCATGAATTACAGTTATAATATCTAGTCTATTTGTATTTGGCAAAATTAAAGACAATATTCTATCTATCCTATATTTGTGAGTCTAAGGTTTCATATCTAACTCATCTTTTGTCTTGACTAAGGGAATTATAACTATCTAGTCTTCAACTACATCAAAGACCTCAGAAGGATATAATATTGCCCAAGAAACAGGAGAAGGATGCAAGCCACTTTTGGGAGTCATGAAAGAATAGACAGAGACAGCTGGCAGCCTGGACAGTCATCCAAAGTTCTTCTGTAAAGGTGGGGCATCTGTCTTCAGCCCACAGGCCTAGAGTCTCTCAGTCACTTCTCTCTGTGTCATGTAGAATATCTGGCAGTTTCCTCTGCAAGCAGGAACCTGAAGGACCATTTTGTGAAGCAAAGTTCAGGGGTCACCTTCCTATAGGTCCTGCATGTCCAGTCAATGCAAGCAGTCCAGGCAAGAACAGTTTCTTGCGCAAATGGCAATTTTTTGCCAAGAAGAAGATAAACTCCATATAGAGTGTCTTCGATGCCCATCCACCTCTCCGAAGTAAATTGGTGCTGCCAGGAGCAGATATGTCTCACTGTCCCGAAAGTCCAAATTTTTAAAACATTTTAAATGCCATATTCTGTAGGTCTTTGAAGTGTTTGAAGATTACCTATCTATCTGAAATATATCTATGTATACCTAGAAAACTTAACTAACTGGGCTACAACTTTGACTATCATAGAAGACTAATTATTAATCTGTATTTTTTAATTATCTATTACAATCTATATGAGTTACATAAACATAATACCTCAAATGAGAGTATAAATATATATATATACAGTGTAACAAAATTAAGTTTAAACTTGTATCAATAAACTAAAATCTATAGCAATGTAAAACATTTTAAACAAGTTGTTGCTCTTTAAAAGTATGTTCAACAATCTACCCTTTTATCCTATCATGTCTATATCCTATACATCTATATCATATGCCCCCTCTTTTTTAGAAAGATATTGTATTTATAATTAACCTGTTTTAAATAAAAATATTGTTTTTTCTCTGTCCCACACCAGAGGGCTCTTTTGATATGGGACAGAATACTCTACCAACCTTTTTTTTTTCTTCTGCAATATGCTTTGGTTTAGAGAAGGAGTGAGCCAATTCCATCTCCAAAGCCACCTTGGTATATTTGGGAATTTGGGTGTAGCTTCTCATGCTACTTCCTGCTGGATGAGGGTGCTGTATTCTTATGGGGCCATAAAGAAAATTTTAGGCTTAAGGGGTAGTTCATGAGGCTGTATTGTTTGAGCCAGTTGCCTTGAAACTGTTTTGGATGTTGGATCATCTGGGCCATGGTATCATCAGAGACCTTTCAGGGGGTCTTGGCTGGTCAAACTTGACGTATCTTAATCTGGAGTAAATCCTTTGCCTCTTGCTCTCTGTGTAAACCAAAGCAGTCCCTCTTTTCCAAAGCAGCATATCCTTAGATCCAAATTTTGAAGTCAAGATACCTTTAAAATATACATATTGGTTTAACTCAACTGTCTTTACAATCAAATGTCTCTCTGCAGTTAAAAATATCAAACACTACATAATCCAGATTCTCTGTGTGATATCAATCTTTACGTGGCTTATTTTTTATTTTACTTTTAGTTTCTTCTTAAAGACTTTATTTTTTAAAACTTTCTATTTGTTTAATATAACTGTCTATACTTCTGTTTTTTTCTTTCAAGCCTACGTACATTTTTACATACATTGTAAATCGTTTAGAGGTTTATCCCATTTGAATCTGTCTTATTATGAATCTACTGCTTTAAACTGCAGCATTTGTAAGACTAAAATGGCCACTGTGGCTGCTGGCTCTGCCTACCTCAGCTTTTCAACATGGCGGTGGTACATTTACCACCAGCTCTGGCCAATTTGGACTTCTGATGCCTTTGAGACAACAATCTAAGAATGTATTAGGAGGAGTGATTGAAACAGACCACTAAAGGGAAATTGTATTGCTTCTCTATAAGGGAGACAGAGAAGATTATGTCTGGAGTTCAGAAGATCATTTAGAGCTCCTCCTTGTGCCAGCATGTCTAGTAATTAAAGTCAATGGGAAGCTACAACAACCCAGTCCAGGCTGGATGAAAAAGGGCACAGGTCATTTAGGAGTGAAGATATAGAATACTCCTCCAAAAAAAGAACTAAGACCTGTGGAGGTGCTTCCTGGGTATGGATGAAATAAAGAATGGGTAATATAAGAAGATAGTTATAAATACATACTGAGGACACCTGATCAGATATATAGAACTGGATTGTAAATGACAACAGTGTTTTATAATTATTTTATTAAGAACATGCTTTTGTATATATACATACTCATTAAGTATTATTTGTGCTTTCTCTCCTTTATTTCTTTTTCAGGTAAGGTAACATTGATTGAGATAATATCAGGAATTATCCTATTTAAGTCATGAGACAATAAAAGAATGCCCCTCAAGAAACATTGCCACTCATTTTAAAATACATAATGCATTGGTGACTGCATATGGGATGATTTTGTCATTTTAGAAGGAATTATGACCTGGTTACTGTTTTCATTTGAAACTAGGCATGGTACAAGGAGATTTGGTTGTGTGTCAGTTTTAAAGGGGTGAACTTGCAATGGCTAATCTGAGTTGTACACTTGACTATGTTTGGAGTTAACTAAACTTCAAGCAGCTAGGAAAATCTGTGAAGGATATTCTTGATTGAGTATTTGATGTAAGTAAACCCAGCCCAAATCTTCCTTCTGGTGATAGCCTACATAAAATGATAATGAAAATGAAGTTTTACTTTTTTCTACATGACTAAGTAAGGCACTGATAAGTTTATCTGTCCTGTTCCTGAGACATTCCTTTACTGGTGTTGGAATCTACTTCTTCAGGTATCCTCTGTAGACTGAAAACTGACAGTTCTTTACGTGTTTTCCAGAATTCAGGACTAAATACAGACCAGTGAGACATCCAGTCTCGTATTATGGGCTAAAAAGCTACTGGAACCCTGTCATTTTCATCAGGAAGCATCTATTGTTCATTGTTGGACTACTAGGACCATAGTCTGTAAAGTCTTCCAATAAATCCCATATTTAGATATCTGATAAATCTAATATATATATATATATATATATATATATATATATTTTCATCACTTTTGTCCCTTTATAGACCCCTAACCAATGCAGCTATTCCTAACTAATACACCTCTGTAGGATTATAGATTGATTTTCTCATTCTGCAGCTTTCATAATACCTTATGATACTATGAGAGCTAGTTCTCAGGAAAGAGACATCCAGGTCAATTCCAGCTCCATTCTTCCAGCTACTGTGTCTAAAGTGTGTAGTGTCTTCAGGAATTGGGTTTTACTTTCAAGTTTTGGAGGCAACCAATGACAAAGACAAAGAAGTATATTGTTTGGGGAAGCTACTGATGAATCCTAGCCAACATTTCAAATCCCAAGTCTGGTACTGAATTGTGTTAGATATTATATGGCTCTTGGGGTAAGCATTATCATTCTGTGTTGCACACTGTGCAGTGTGTGTGTGTGTGTGTGTGTGTGTGTGTGTGTGTGTGTATACATGTTCATATATATTTTAAATAAGCTTATAAAATGATATGTTTCCTCATGGCTTTTTCAAACTTCCTTTTGTTATCTATTTTTCCTTCTTCCCTAACCCTCTGTCATATCTTCCCTTCTCTCTCCATAGTTCAAGTCACTTTCCAATCAAAATTTCTGTGAAATCCTTCACAGAAGTAGAATAACCGGTCCTAAAATTCATGGGAAAGCACTAAATACCTTAGAGAGACAAAGCAATCCTGAAAAAAATGAATATTGCTGGAGGAATTCCTATATCAGATTTTATGCTATTTTACAGAGTTATTGCAGCAAAACTAGTCTTTTGCTTAAATAAAACAATACATGTAGATCAATGGAATAATATGAAGACTCAATTCTGAGTATATATAACTACAGCAATTTGATATTTGACAAAAATGCCAAGAGTGAATACTGAAGGAAACACAGCATTTTTAGTAAATGATACTCAGAAAACTGAATGTGTAGTTAGAAGTGTATTTATCTACACAAATGTATGAAAAAAATAATGTGAAATTCTGAAATGAAATGTTGATACTTCTAGAAGAAAACATGAGCAGTGGCCTACATAATGTACATGTAGGAAAGGACTTTCTGAATTCAACTCCACTCATTCAAGAATTAAGGCTCACGGTGGCCAAATGAGGTTTTATAAAATTGTCCAGAAGACATACACTAAACATGAGTTGTACCATTTCATGTGATGTGGGCTTATAGTGAATGAAAGCTGAAAAGAAGAAAGCCTGATGAATGCTAACATTCCTACTTCTCTGACTCGTGATTACACATACCATATAACCAACAGTCTCATGCCTCTGTTGCTATGCGGCAGAGCTGGCACAAGCCTGAAGCAAAACAAGCCTTTCTTTCTTCCATGGCTTCTGTCGGTTATTTTGCTTCAATAATGAAAAGCAGTGGATACTGAAAATTGGTACCACCGTTTGGGCCACTGCTGCATTATCTGACCACTGGGTTTGTAAGCCTTTCCCGATTTACAGGAAGAATGTGGACAAGTTTGGACTTGTGGGCTACAGCAGCCCTTGAATATTGTTAACAGAGCTTACTGTGTCACGTTGGCAGGAGTGTGGAAGACTAGAATGCCTATAGAAATAAGGACTGTGACGTCCCAGCTCCCTTAGTCGCCAATGAGAAAAAGACTCTTGTGAATTAGACTAGAAGAAACCTTTCATGTTACATGATGGAAAATTACCTGGCTGCACTCCACCTGTATCCTAAGAGCCCAAAGGTGGTTAAATTCAAATTAATGCACTGATTTGTCAGAGTACATTTCAACATAGTGTAGCATTATGGTTGTGGCAAGGTTATCATTCACTGCTCTTACCCAGGGTTATACTGAGTGAGAATAGCAAGTGAAGAGAGACGAGATGATGAATGTGCAGGTGGTGTGAGAAAGAGTAGGGGCAATTTTAAAGTGTCTGAGAAGGAGAGAGTGAGAAAGCACATGTGATTGTTAAGAGAATATCACTATTAAAGGAAAGCCATTCACTCTCACTGGGGCAACAGGAAAGCTACCTAGAGGACAAGACCCTACAGATTCAAAGATCTAGCTGACAAAAATGTAAATTTGTTCGAAATAAGACAAACTGGACTTCAAAAACTCTCTGAAGGGGTTCATTGTATATGAAAACAACACCAGAAACAACAAAATAAAACACCTAGGGAAGTCTCCCTCCAGATTCAGCTGCCAAGGCTCCCAGAGATCAGAAAAGCCAGCAGTGGTAGAAGGGGGCGAGACTACATCTCAAACAGGCAGATTCTGGCAGTATCAACAGCATAGTGCTGGTTTTCCAGAAAGCCATGAAGGCAATGCAATTTATGGCAGGGTTGTATCCCCTACAAGGAGATCCTGAAAAGTTACTGTAGGAAGTGCTGGGGATAAACTTAATGTGCAACGGAAATCCAAGTACGTGGGAAATGCTAGGATCATGGACTCACAGCAGGGAACACCGCAGGCACTGGGTGAGCTCAACTTTGGAGAGAGGCTATGTGTACTGCAGATAGCAGAATGGAAGGAAGAAGACTAACATGGGATGTTGGAGCTCAAACCATACCACAGAAGGCTCAGCTGCTAGACGTAGAGCTTCAGGAACTGGCATTTCTTTGTTTGTTCTTTCAGGATTTAGTGCACTCTTTCCTCCCAGTGATGATATTTCTCTCTCTTTTTTTTTTTTTTTTTTTTTTTTTTTTTTTTTTTTTTTTTTTTTTGGTTTTTCGAGACAGGGTTTCTCTGTGCAGCTTTGCGCCTTTCCTGGAGCTCACTTGGTAGCCCAGGCTGGCCTCGAACTCACAGAGATCCGCCTACCTCTGCCTCCCGAGTGCTGGGATTAAAGGCGTGCGCCACCAACACCCGGCGATATTTCTCTCTTTTGAAAGAATAATGTTTTCTTTGTGCCATGTTGTATCCATTTTATATTATAAATGCATGTTTTTTATTTCATATAGTCTTTCTTTTAAGATATTGCCTTGAAACTAGAAAGAGATTTTGTATTTATGAATAATGATGAAACTGGTTAAGATTATGAGGACTTTTTGAAGCTGAAGTGAACGTATTTTATATTATAAGATTATTATGAGTATGTGGAAAAATAGAATGTTATAACTTAAAAATCGTGTGTTTGGAAGTTAAATTGACACGAAATAGATGAATAGGTTCATTCTTCACTCCTGACTTGACTACATTTAAAATGACCCAAAGAAAGATATACTGGTATATCTGGGAGGGTGTTTCTAGAATCTTATCTAAGAAGGAAAGGAACTGTAAACATGTGTAGCATCATCTTGTTGACTGGGGTCCCAGACTGAATAAAAGGAGCAAAAGAAGAAAACCTAATGAGTAGATCTCTCACCCATCTTTGCTTTGTAGATGTATTGTAGCAAGTCATCAACAGCTTCTGTCACCATGCCTTTCTGACTGTGACCTAGTTTATTTCTTCACACCACATACCAAAATAAAATTATTATTTTCCTTAAATTCCTCCTGTAAGGTATTTTGTCATAGCAAGTTGAAAGACAATCAGTACACCAAGGGTTATACAACAATATTTTAAGATAATGTAGAAATATCATAAAATGTTAAGATCTATTCATTTAATTTAGATATATTAGATAAACCTAATACATATTAATTTAATTTAAACATATTTTATTGAAAGCCTTCTTATGAGGTTAATGAAATTACTAAAAGTTTAAAGATTATCAAATTCTTAAAATAGAAATTAGGCTTGACAGTTCATCCCCTAATGGGAAACAATAGAAGAAATTGAGAATCAAATAGGATAGAAAGTCAAACAAAAGCTTAGCTTCATGGATGGTCCTATCATAATAGTCTTTATGGTAAACTCTGGGCATTTTTGTCCATTTAGGGTCAGTTTGAGTCATCAGGAATACAGAATAAGACACAATCTCAGGTAACCCAAGGATTGAGAGTGTAGCTCAGTGATAGAGTGCCTGCCTGAGTTCTAAACACAAAATTGTGAGAACAAACCAACAAACCAATAAGCAAATATCATTTAGCTTTTTAAGAAATTGTAATTATTTTAGGTCAATTATAAAGTTTTTTTTCTCAAATATAACATTATAGATATCATGAGTGGAGCAATTGTGACATGAACTGCTTTCAGTCAAATAACTTGCCCTTGTTGCAATTAACAGCTCTCTATCTTTTGCATTAGAAATAACAAATACATATTATTTCTTTCCTCCTAAGTTAAACTGTTATTGAATCTTAGTAGACTTAGACCTTACACTTGTTTCTCAGAATGGCCTCTAAATATGTCCACTTGAATATTATACTAACAATGTTAATTTTGTGAAACAAAAAATTAAGATTATTTGACCTAGAGAGGCCTCATCATCTACTCGTAGGATCCCTGCCACACTAATGCAGTGTACCAGTGTGGATCTATACTTTCAGGAGGGCCATTTAGTTAGTTTCTTTGCCTTGAATGATTCACAAATTATCTAATATTTTTGAAAGTTCTTGTGAGAAGAAGAACTCCACATGCATAACATGATAGTTCAAGGACTTTTCAATTCAATTTTATTTTCAGTTCACAATATTCAAACCACACACACACACACACACACACACACACACTTACATTCTGCCTGTCCCTTGACTATGCTTACAGTTTCACTGATGATTTGTCAAAAACACGCTGCATGCTGTGATGGCACTGGATGATCAGTGGTGGCAGTTATGTGTCTTTAGTACTTACACATTTGCCCCATGGCTTCTCATTATAGATAAAATGAATTGTCTTGAAACAAATCTACAGGACTCTATTTACACAAATATTATATTTATGTTTTTATTATTTATGTTTCCCGGCATTTACATTGTGCAATATTTTGAAATATTGCTTATTGTATTCAACTTTTTAAATTTAGAGATTTTATGTAATGGAAAAATTGGTCAAATGTTTCAAGTGCCCCATAAAATTATACGTGTTTGACCGAGCTAAATTAAAACACAATTATTTTAAAATCTCTAAACATATAATGTTTACATACTATCAAACATATTTTATGTGTTGCACCTACTTGTATGCATGTGTGTACATGGGGGTGGCACATTCACCTGAGCAGATGTATGCTGAGACCTAAGGTTGGCAGCAGCTGTCTTCTATTGTTAAACACCTTGTGATTTGAAACTTGGCTTCTCACTGAAGCTGGAGCTCAGTAACTGATTAGGCTCTCTGTCTAGAGACTCCCTGGTATCTTCCTCTCTCCTTTGCCCAGTTCTAGGATTACAGTCTGTGCTTCCACACTTAGCTTTTGCTTGTGAGTACTGGAGATAAAAAGCCAGGTTCTCATTAGGGTACAGCATACACTCTATGTAGTAAGCCATGTTCCCAGCCCTAACTTAAGTATCTCTAAGTTTTAAATCCTTTTCAAAGATAGAACCCTCCAGAGACAGAAGAGATATAAATTTCTATAATTCTGTTGACAGTCTTAAATAGGATGCCTAGGGAAATAGCTAAGCTGACATAGTGATTGCCTTACAAGCATGAAGACCTGAACTCATTTCCCAGAATTTATGAAAAACGGCTAGTCATTTTGATGTATCCACATAAGCCTAGCACTGGAGTGGTGGAGACAGCTTGATTTGTATGGTTCACTGAATAGCCAGGCTTGACTACTTGCTGAGCTCCTAGCAGGTGAAAGATGTAGTCTTACAAAGGTCAGGGCAGCACTGGAGAACTTCATCCAAGGTTGACCTTTGGCCTCTAGACACATATGCACACCCACCTGCAGAATTATGTACCTTGCCAGACACAAAATGTCATAAGCAGAATAGGACTAAAGGAGACACATGACGTAGACCAGTATATATGAATTTTTCTCTTCATTCTCCTGTACACTGCTTATGTTAGGCAAGGTGGAAAATTCATTGTTGAATCATATTTCAGTAGAAACGGAGACTGTGTGTGTTCTTTGACATCCAGCCCCAGAACAGGAAGAGAGCACAGAAGTGAAAGTGTAGGGAAGGAAAGGAATGTCTTCTGAGGAGATGCTCAGAAAGAATGTTACTTGACACATTATACCCAGCTTTTATATTTTGAGCATTACCAACAGTCAGACTATAACCTAAAATTTTTATATCACTCATTTAATACTTACCATAGGAGTACGGTGTTTGTACCATTGTTCTTGAAATGCTAGAGGAGTCTGTGTCCTATAACTAGTAATTGGCAAGGCTTATTATTCAAAACTTTCTAATTCATTAACAATGTTTTCATTTCTCCTGGCTTAGTTTTACTTTTTGATTATATTTATTTTAGCTATAAATTACCTGATTGGAATTTTTTTGAGGAATGCCACACTATGAGGCATATCTTCTCAGAACCCCTGGATCTAGCTGGCACTCATTAGGCCAAAATCCAGATCAAAAATATATTAAAATTGTCATATGTATCCACTCCCATTTTAAGCAGACAGAACTTAATTGCTCTTCCCTTGATTGTGGCCTGAATTGAATAATATTTTTTTAGAAGAAATGGGTGTGTAAAGAGGAGAATAATTGCTTTCCAGCAGAGAGACCTGGCAAACACTGCCATCTGAGTGGCAGAGGTTAATATCACCAGTGAAAGGCCAGCTGGGTCTCAGGTATCTTTGATTGTGTTTGGCTTAAAGGCAATGCCATCTCTGTGGAATTCTTAGATAGAAACAAAGGGGAAAATAACGTTTTAATATTGTACCTTGGTTTGAATCCTGGGAGAGAAAAATGTCTGAAGTCCTAACAAAGGAGCAAATGTAAATCCTGATAAAACTGGTGGCCAATAGAATGAAATGCATGTTAATCTAACGAACTTAACAAATGTTCCAAATTCTATAAGATGTTGACATTGGGGGGTATTAGACAAAAATTTGAAATTTATTTTTATTTGCAACTTAGAGAAATCAAATTATTCCAAAGTTAAAAGATTAATTATTTTAAGAAGTTTTAGTGAACACATTAGGGAAAACTAATGACAAATATTTGTTTATCATTTAACCATGGCACCAGCATTTAAATGCAGAAAATATCTATATTATGCTTTGTGGGGGAAAAAAAGCCTATGATCAATAGTGCTTTATAGAAAATAGGATGTGCTGTGTTGGGATACACTGGAATTTTAAGATTGTATCTCATATTTAATCATCAACTCACAGTTTTTGCAGAATAGTTATTAAGTCCTTAGTCATATCTCCTGTCATTATACAAGGACACAGTCTGTGAGATCACCTTCATTCCTCTTGTGGTCTTAAGAGGTGAAATCGATGAGCCTAAGGCAAGTGCAACATCTTCCTCCGGCTTGTAACACCCTGCTGGCCTTCCATTGACTTCTGCTTCTTCTTTCCTTGTGATCACCCCACAGCTTCCTCTAGAGACTTAGTTTTATAAGGCTTTAAAATATCACAATAATTGGTTATCAATTATTTTATGTTCTAGAATTTCAAAGTTACATATAGATCAAAATCCACTACAGGTTCACTATCTTCAATAAAGGTATCTTTGTGCTGTATCTGAAATACAACTGTCTTCTCCACTCTTTGCTCTGGCCTCTTTTTGGACCTTGAAATTCTCTCAAGTTCCTTTGCCAATTTTCAGTGCTCAGCACTTTAGGAGGCATCTAACATAAAGCAGTTATTTATAAATGTGTTAAGTGGCATATCACAGTTTGTTACAGAGATAGGTCTGGAGCATGGTACTTTAGGAGATCTTATTCGTGTCTACACTTTTGTTGGTGGTGCTATTTGCACTGCACAAAACTCAAATACAATGAAGTGTGTTTTTAAAGAATACAATAGAAATATGGCTTACTGATTGTTGCTATGATGATCTAACTAACCAAAATCTTGAATAAGATTAGACTTTATGACTATTACAAAAATAAACAATAATATAAGCATATTTACTTTATAGATATATAAGTTGTCCTTGCAGGTGCTTTTGTGTTTTAAAACCTTGTATTTTAGTTGATAAGATATTTTGTGTGGATATATCAAAACTTTGGGAAAAGTTTAGATTTAAACTTTTTTATTTTATTTATGAATAAATAACTCAAACACATTTTGCCATAAAAACAAAATGGAATCCATTGAAGATTCAGAATTTTGTTCCATGTAATTATATCCTTAAATAAAGGTATTTTGAGTATTATTTTATCCACCCAAACTATATATGTTATATCATTAAGGATTATTAATAATCTACATTAAATATAGTAAAGGCTATATATAGCTTTATACTGTATTATATTTTATATAACATTTAGAAATTTAAAACACAAAATAATTTTCTTAATGGTTAAAATCTTACACTATGGTTTTGTTCTGTATTTATAATGTGTTTTATTAACTGTTTTCAGGAAGATTGTATGGACTTGTCCTCTTCCTATGAACTGTTTATACAATGAATATAAAACTTATAGACTCTACAAATGCTAACAAATAAAGCAGGTCAATCAAGATTGGTATTTGCCATTAATCTTCACATTTATGCACTTAAATGTCATCTTATTCATATATGGATTTGAGAATATTATTTAGCAAAACCTAGAAAAATAATAGATCAGAGTGAGACATTGAATCCTTATGAAAATTGGAACATTGTTGTTTAATAGTCCAATGACATTTGATAAATATTAAAATCATGTCAATAGCTTACTGAAGTGAAAATCTTGTATTTAATTAGTATGATATTTAAAATACTGAAGTTATATGAAAAAATTGAAAAGAATATTTATCATAATATCAAGATACTCAGAGATATGACAAGTTAGAATGGCATACCAAGGATGTTTCCATAGAAAAGTTGAAATTAAAACTTGATAAAAACGTTATTTGAGTGCTAATACCTACTCTTGTGATATTAAAAGAGCTATGCAATAGCTTTAATTTTCAAAACATATTAAAATGAAGGTATACTTTTAATTACCTGGTACAATTATATAAATATGAAAAACTAGACATTTATTTTAGTAATTGTTCATATGAAGAAGGCTACATTTAATGACAGTGTTTTCAAGGAGCATACATTCACACATTTGAATATTTTGAACTGTTGTTCTTTTATTCTTTAAAAATGAGCCGATGGACTCATCGATAGTATTGGATGATTTAGAATTATTTAATTTGAGAGCTATTGTAATATTTTAATACCTCATTTTATGAATCAAGAAAGTAACATAGACCAGATGAATCAAGAATAGAATGAACTTTTGAGTTTTAATCTAGCATACTGGAAACACAGTATTTAGCAAGAGACTAGTTTAATTGAAAGCCTAAGGCAGATGGTCTCCTGGGAACTTTCCTAGATAATTATGGAATGAACACTGAGAATTAAATCAACTGTACACTACACAGTGAGAACATACCCACAATGAATCCTGAAAAACTTTTACCAGTTTGATTGGCACAATTGAAGAACTCAAAGAACACAGGGCTGAGTTTAATCTTGGCATAGATAGCATTCTCTTAACTGAAACAATTTTCACTTTATATATTTCACTTTTCTGAAATAAATTTAAGAACATTATACATCATCTTATATGTAACTGTATCAAATTGAGATCCTTCATTTGTTACTTAAAGATTTTTGTATCATTTACTTTTATTTAGCCAATTTCAGCTGTTTAGTTCTCATATTTTTATGTCTTATGTTTTTAGTTCTTATATTTAATACAGACTTCATTTATATTCTTTGCACTGGGTATATTTGCACTTCACTTTTTGTTGTCTCCTAAATTATTTTGCATATTTTATTTAATTCATTAGGCATTCATAAAGCAAATTTCTAATTAATTGCTTTAGTCTTGTCATAATTCTGTACTTCAGATTATCTCAGCATATAAGTTTCTGCAATGCAGATATAGTTTATTTGGCTATTATATAACTCTTAAAAAAGTAGTTTTCATCACTTCTAAACCATAGTATTATGTTTAAAATAAAATATATTTATTGGATAAACATATTTGCAATTACAAAATGTATGAGTTGTATTTTAAAATAAAGAATTCAGCAGTTGAGTAGAGTGATATATAACTGCTGCCCCAACTTCATGGGAATCTGAGACAGGAGCAAGGGCAGGCTGAGCATAATAGTGAGACATTATTTTAAAGTTATTTGTTTGTGTGTTTGATCTTGTCCAGTATCAAATATAAGTATATTTGTGTTTACAGTATACCTTTCATTTATGAATAAGACCTTATTTCTGTTTTAAATAAGAACCTCACTATTGTGAAAATAATTTTACAATCTTAAAATTGTATGCACTAAAGTACTGTCTCAGAAATTTATATTTCATTTTGACATTTTAAAAGTTTAGAAAGGACCAAATGTATTTGAAAGCATACATTCAAATATTTGGGCAGTAATGATATAGAAAATAAATATTATCTATCATTACTGCCCAAATATATCCTGGGCTGGAGAGATGGCTCAGCCATTAAAGACTAGGCTCACAACCAGATATATCTTATATTCAGAATTTTATTAAGTTCAGTTGAGTTGTGTTGGTCAATAGTGGTGCTATTAGGCACTGTGATTAAAGAAAATCTGTCATGGTGAGTTGTTCTTCTGGATGCTCTCTAATGGAGAAGATTTCACACTTTAACCTGTACTGGGTATGAAGACATATTCATTAATAAACATGTATTAAAATAGTATTATGTATCATTACACTTTCCAATTCAACCATAGCGAGGCATTATTTATTCCCCGGAAAGGGTATATAACATTTGATTAATCTAGTAATGAGAATTATTACCTCTTCAGATCTTACATCATGTATATCACAGAGTGTTTATTCTAGTAACTTCACGCATAGTTTATATCTAAAATGTGCATATGTTAGCAGGCTATCAGAAATAGTTAGCAAGAAGAATGTCCATTATCTGTCAAAACTGACATACTTATAAGGCAATCAATGGTGGTGAGTTGGCTCTGAGTTGCTGATGAAATAATGAAAAGATGTGACATGATGTCTTTTTCTTCTATGGAAGTATGAGCTCAGAAGGCATGCTTCGTTAGCTTCAAATGCAGCATGCATAATAAAAAAAGAAGGCAGAGCAGTTCTTTGATTCATTGTAAAAAGACCTCTCAGATCTTCTTTTGAATGACAGTTTATAAACACCAAAAAAAAAAGACAGTTTATTAAATGAAGGGAATAGTGAAAAATATTCCAAGCAGAGCAGAACCTGGTCCTGTATTTGGCACCTGATTCCACAGTATGGAGGGCAGGTCTGTACCTCCATTTTGTGGGATTATTAAAGTAAATGTCAAAATAGGCAACATTCATTTTAAAGAAGTTACTGGTATTTTTTTCTTCTCTCAAAATCATTTTTGCAATATTTAACTAAAATTTAAACTATGATTGAAAAATCACTCCATTCCAAAGTATGGAAGTATGTTATTTCCTTAACATAGGGTATGGTCAAGTTATCTGTGTGGTGTATAAGTGAGAAAAATTTGTTTGACCTACATTTATCTCTGGTGTACTTCATGGTTCATTACCTTAGAATGTATTTTCTTAGTCAACACTGAATTTAATAATCCATTGATAATTCACTCATTGTTAACGTCTTCCAAACCAATCAACAATCACAAAAAAATATTACGACATGTTTTATGACTGATTATCTGGAGTTAAAATTTTAAAATATAAGCATTGGCATTGCTCTTAAGAAAATCATTGTCAGAGGGATAGAGATATGTCTCAGCAGTGAAGAGGACTGACTATTTTTCCAGAGTAGCTGAGTAGGGTTTCCATCATCCAAATTTGTTAGATTACAATAGCCTGTCCTTCTTGCTCCATGGAACCTGACAGATGTTTCTGTTTACCACAGGCACCTGTACACACATACCACACTCATACATACATACACATGCACACACACACACACACACACACACACACAAATAACAATTTACAAATCCTTCTTAGATTAAAATTCTTTTAATAAAATGCCTATTACTGATATCCTTCAGATAGTTCTGAAAGCCTATATAAGTTATAGTAAAGAAATAAGTTTACATTCTGTCCTTTTTAACCACTTGAGATCTGTGATTAAATAAAATATCTGAAAATCCAGAAAATAAAGTGATCATATTCATCATGAACACCAGGAATAAATGCTTTGGAGGATATGCCATTAAGTGTGAAAGGAGCAGGTGGCCAAACCAGGGCCATAACAGTCTCCCCTGGCAGCTCTGACATGGACCAGGCCTTAGTTTCAATTCACTAGAACCAGCTGGAGCTTAGCAAGCAATTCTCAGGAAAACTACAACTTAGGGGCAATCAATCAACAGGTGCCCCCCAGCCTCCTGCCAGCTCAGCAGGCACCCCGAAGCCCTTTCAGCTGGCTCAGCAGATGCCCCTCAGACTTCTGCTAGCTAAAGATAGCTTTCCCTATCCTCTCATCAACAAGCCTCTAGACACTAGCCCCCCCCCCCCCCCAACCACCAATGGGCTGCTAACCACTACAGCCTCCCACCAATCAGCACCCAGAGTAATCTTTCCTCCATCAACCCGTAACAGATTAATCCCTCCTCCCTGGAATTCCCATAACTCTGCTTAAAAGGAGCTTGTGACCCCCCTTTGGGGTTGCTATTTGCCATCCTATCATGCTTGAAATAAACACTCTTGCTAAATTGCATACACGACTGTTGGTCTTCTTGGGGGCTTCTCTCAAACCCTAACAAAGTACATGGATTAAGAATTGAGTATTGATGTAATCATACCACCAAAATCATCTGCAAACACGGGTACGAAAAGGAAATCACAGAGTGTGTTTTCTATAAAGGGCTGTTAGATTCAGTAATAAGAAAGACTGCAATAAAAGAGACCATGACTAGATGAATGATTATTGAGAAAATGTATTTTTGAATTGAGAGAAGTGTTCAGAATAGAGAGTCACTTAAAATATCTAAAATGAGAAACTTATTATATGTAAAAGGAAGTAATTTGATGATGTATACAATAATTTGAGTAGATGAATAAGATGAATTGATAGATGGTGGTAAATGTCAGTATTTACTAGTATTTTTACTTCTAGAAATTATAGTGCTGAACATTTCAAATGGGAAACCAGAAATCATCTTGAGTACTCTTTAGTTTGTGTTGGTACTATTACCATTACATTGAGTTGGAGTGATGCCCACAATGTGTTTATTCTGAAATACATGTCAAACTAATTGCTATGACTATGGGAGATTCAGCATTTAAAATGCTGAACATAGCCATGCAGATGTTTGCTGTTGTTTAATATACACAATTGCATTTTAAATGCCAATTTAAACGTTTAGACAGAAAATAAAACACACAGGGATAACGTTGCATGAATTTAGATCTCATTTACAGTCCAGCTAGAGAAGTTTAAAATGTAGTTCACACTTCTATGATCTTTCCACATACAGTCTTCAGTGTTCTATTCCCTACAACCTTGAGCATAGCTATCAGCTCACTGCAGGGTCAAGTACAAATTTAGGGCTCTGTGTTAGCTTTTGATCAGTCAAAAGATACGTTACCTGTGAGCTATTTGCTGAGTCATGTTTGTTTAAATGAACTAGACTACCGGTATAAGGCCTTATGAAGCATCCTATCTTGGTTTTTGCCTTTTTTCTGATGAAAGTGTTGTGAGACAGGAGCATCTGCTTGAGTCCAGGAGTTCTGGACTCAAGTGCCCTATGCCGATGGGGTGTCCCACTAAGTTCAGCATCAATAAGATGAACTTCCAGGAGCAGGGGACCCTAGGTGGCTGGCCCGGTTTATCCCACCTATGCAGGGAAACATGGAGGGCAGATGCAGAGGCAGGCAGTGGCACGTGGAACAGAACAGTCACTCACACCCAGGAGCTGCATCCACGTGGAGAGAATTTATTATAATAGAAAGATGAAGAGAAAGATAGGAAAGAGGGAAACAGGAAGAAAGAGACAGGAGGAAAAGTGGAGGTGTGCACACCTCCTCAGATGGAGAGACAGAGGGGAGAGGAGGGAGAGAGAGAGGGAGGGAGGGAGAGAGAGAGAGAGAGAGAGAGAGAGAGAGAGGAAGAGAGAGAGGAAGAGAGAGAGGAAGGGGAGAGGTTTTTCCTTAAAATGAGCTTTTATGTCAGGATGCAGGGCGGCCTCAAGGAGAGGCTTTCTATCTCACATTCTGATATCTAGATATCATAGACACATCTGGATACAGTAGCATCTCATTAATTCATTAGAAAATATAAATCATGTTTAATTAAATATCTACCTCCAAGCCTGGCACTGGAAAGCTATCCATCATTCCAAGCCTAGTGGGATCATGGACCCTAGAAAGTAATCTACTTCCATTTGGCTAGACCAGTATATCTACATTCTAAATTTTATCCTTATATCCACAGATCAGTGTAGCTACCCACGTTCCCCCTCCCCTGCAAAGAAGCTCCTCTTTACAGCAAATAGCGACCATTATAGTAAAATACAACTGATCACAATGCAAAAATCAACAAATAATGGGGATCCCAGAAGCAATGGATACATCTATATTACAGCTTGTGCATCTCTGGCTCAGGGAACATCACAGAAGAGAGTTGGAAAGATTTTAAGAGCTGGAGTACCAGGATGTCTGCTGTGAATTAGTCTCTCCTAGAAATCACCATATAAACCACACCCAAACAATAGCAATATGAATAGACATGCTAATCTGGAAGGGAGAGAAATCATCAGGGTCATACTCTTAGACAAAGAACTATACCAACGAATGGCAGTTGGGAAAGGAGAATGCTTCTTCCAGAGATGAACCTCCTTATTGTTTAGCCAATATAAAGTGGATAGCCCTAAATCCATACACATACAAACAATAAAAATGGACTCGGCAGGTTGTATTCCTATATTTGTATATACATATATAGAAACACACACAAACATCATGAGTTTGTGTAATAATAATCAAAGAAAAGGGTGTCAACTGATATTGGTAGGAGGAGACATAAAAGGAGTTAAAGAGAAGGTATCAGGGAGAATCTAGAGAGTGGAAAGGGAAGTGGTAAATGTAATTCTATTTCATTTAAAATATATTTTAGCATCTGGAGAATTGAAAGACCCCCCCCCAGCTTTACAAGGTTGACAGATGCTATTCTCCATTTCAGTTAAGGTCAAACTACAGACAGGCCACAAGCTGCCAGGTGGCCACCCAGTAAGAAAACAGTTGAGAAAAACAAGGGGGACACAGAGGTCAGGGCGTGTTAATCTTGCTTTCTCCATCAACTGCCCCTGCAAGATGCAACTTTGTGAGTTTTCTGAGAACTGGGTCTGGGCAAACAGCGGCGCCCTCAGGTTCACCCCTGGCACCATTTGAATGCACCAATGAGATGCCTGTTACTATGCTTCACCTTTTGCACAGTGCTGTTTCCCTATAAAAACCCGGTATTGTTGCCACCAGGCTTGATCAGCTAGCTTGAGCTGCTGAGAGCCCGCAGGCGCCTGTGTGACAATAAAGATCCTCTTGCATCCAGTGCTCTGCGTGTGGTAATTGGGTTAGGGTCTCCAGAGTTCTTTCAGAATAATCTCAGTGGTTAACAGTACTGGCTACTCTTCCAGAGGATCCAGATTCAATCCCCAGCACGCACATGGCAGCTCACACCTACTTGTAACTCCAGTTCGAGGGTATCCAACACCCTCAACTCCCCTCCCCAATCTCTTTCCCCAAACCCACCCCTTCAAAGCCCACCAAACACAGCTCCTCCCCCAGAGAGATTCAAGACCACTCCCACAGGGTATATAAACTGTATCCTGGAAAACAGACACATGGTTCTTCTGGTCTCTCCTCCCAGTCTCCTTTCTTGGGGGGGGGGAATCACCCTGGAATGCTTTACCCATTAAACCTGGGCTTTTCTAATTCTGTCTGATTTGGTTTAATTTGGATTGCTGCTTCAGCAGAGAAGCCTTTAGGGTGCAAAGACTTATCATCTTGCACAAAAATGACATGCAGACCAGTGGTACAGTAGAGGATTCAAAGATAAATACACATAACTACTGCTATCTGATAGCTGACAAAGATAAAAAAAAAAAAAAAAAAACTTTAGCCCCCCCCCCCCAAAAAAAAAAAAAGTAGCATCATCTGTGGGATGACTCATCCCTAACAGGCTTGAGGGCCAGCTGGCCCTAACAAGTAAAAAAGATACTTTGTGAGAGTCAATCAGGATCTTAGCAACAGCAGCTGAAACATGGCCTTAGCAACAGCAGCTGAAACATGATCTGGAGATGACCTGGACCAATGGGAGGCAGTTATGTCACACCAACAGATGCATATTCATCAGTCCTCCACCCAGGGTGGGATGGAGGGTATATAAGGCTTGCCTCTTCCTGAATAAACTGAGCTTGTTGTTTCTACATTCTCCCAGAGTCTGTGTGATTTGACTCTGCACCTACTTGGCCCCCTCCCCCAAAGGGAACAACAGCACAGGACCCTGCTACAATCATTCACAAATGATGTTGGGAAAATGTCATGTCCACATATTAAAAAAAAAAAATGAATTTAGACCCAGATTTACTGACCTTCAGAAAAATCAACTTTAAAAAGGATCAAAGACTTCAATGTAAGCCCTAAATGCTGAAAAATGCTAGAAGAAAACATAGGGAATGTCCTTCATGATATAGGTATGGGAAAGGGACTTTTTGAATAGGACTCCATTTGTCAAGGAATTAAGGCTAACAATTGAGAAGTGAGAACTCATAAGACTAAAAAGCTTCTTTACAGTAAATAATCAATCAAGTTAAGAAGCCCACAGAGGAGAGAGAGTCTTTCTCAGCTATACACAATCTATAATAAGGTACACTGTGTGTTGTAATTACACTTCATAAAATTCTGTCTTTCATTGGAATTGGTTGTGTCATGTCTCACATGTAACACCTTAGAAAGAAATATCTTGCTCATCTTGGAACCTACATCTTGCTAAGTTCACAGATACTCACAATGATTATTGAAATGAACCTGTATGGCTATGTTAATCATTAATAATTACAGACTAATAGCTCTTCTGCCTAAAGATATAATATTCAAATTTAGACAATTTTGATTGCCTACTTTGTTTTGATCATTGAGAAAAAATTTTAGAAATTATGACAATAAACACTAGAAGCACAGACCTATCCTTAGAGAGTTTTATCTACCATTAAAGACAAATAAAAGGGAAATGTAGTGTTCATGTTTTAAATTTTAAACTGTAGCATATTTTAGTGACATGTATGGCTTTCACAGTAAGAATACTTTGTTAAATCTGATGGTGATTTTTATAAATTTAAATTGCTTTTGCTTAGTTTAAGCTAAAGCATTCATTTAAAAAAATATTCTTTTACTTAGTTTATTTTTTGGAGGGATTAAAGGGTTTATTTTCTTACAGCTTACAATTCATCATTAAGGGAAGTCAGGGCCATAACTCAAGGCAGGAATTGATGCAGAGGTCATGGAAGAGTACTGGTTAGTACTGGCTTGCCCTCCATGGCTTTCTGCATCCATGATCTCCAGGGATGGTACTGCCCACAGTGGACTGGGACTGCAACATTAATCATTAATTAAGAAAATGCCCCATAGTGCCATAAACAGAATAATGTCTTACACCAATCTGTCCTTTGGAAGAATGTTGTATATGGAGGGGTGATCTGTCTTTAAGGGGGGACACTGAATTGTCACCAACATCATGCTGGATATTAACATACTATAACTGCAACACTGTTTAACTTTTCATAACAAAGAAGGCTATTATTTTAGTTAGAATTTCTATTGCTGTGATGGAACACCATGACCACAAATCAAGTTGGGAAGGGAAGGGTTTATTTGGATTATATTTTCACCTTGTTGCTCACCACTGGAAGAAGTCAGAACAGGAACTCAAACAGAGCAGGATCCTAGAGGCAGGATCTGATGCAGAAACCTTGGAGGGTTCTGCTCACTGGCTTGCTTCCCATGCCTTGCTCAGCCTGCTTTCTTATAGAACCCAGAACCACTAGCCCAGTCATGGCACCTCACACCAATGCCTGGGGCCTTCCGATTGATGATTGATCACTAATTGAGGAAATGCTTTGTACCTGCCTCTCCTGGGGACATTTCCTCAACTGAGGCTCCTTCCTCTCTGATGACCCCAGCTTGTGTCAGGTTGACACACAAAACCAGCCAGTACAGGAACAAATGAAAAAAAAAAAAAAAGCAAAAACAACAACAAAACCCAGATTGTTTTCTCTTCCATTGTTAACATAACTGTGTAATGATGTTTACATGTGGATATGAATAGACACTCGTCTCTTTCTGCATAAATGAGATCACAGTTTTATACTTTGCTTCTTTACAAACTCAGCAATTGTCCTGTCTTTCCTTTTCATAGATACGTTGTGAGTTATTAAGTCTCCTTTTTCTTATTTATTTATTTAACTTACATTCCAATCACAGTTCCCTCCTCCACTCTTCTCATCCCCTCCCCCAACTTCCTCTCTGACTCCTCACCCCCATCCACTCCTCATCCATTTCTATTCAGAAAAGGGTAGGCCACCTATAGGTATCAACAAAATATGGCATATTAAGTTGTAGTAAGACTAAGCACCCTGCCTTGAACTAAGGCTGGACAAGGCAAACCAAATATGAGCGATAGGGTTCCAAAGCGGAAGAGTCAGAGACAGCCCTTGCTCCCACTGGTAGGAGTCCTACAACAAGCCCAAGCTATGCAACTGTCACATATATGCAGAGGGCTGTTGTGCCCAGATTGCATCCCCAAAGAGACCACTGAAGACCGAGAATGTCCAGAATGCAAAAGCAAGGTTTATTTCCCTTTACAAGTTTACAAACTGCACAGCAGGGTATTTGTCCCAAAACACTCCCTTGTAGCTGTGAGGCTGGGAGGGCCCTTTCTTTGTGAGGCTAGCTTTTAAAGGCAAAGACCACATAATTCATTCCCCCCCACACACACCCTCTCCCTGGTTATTACCAATTCCTTTTTTTCCCAGTCTTTGATCTTTTGTCTGTTCAGCAACTATGTCAGGAGTTTTATGAGCTGTCTATGGAGTTGGGGTATTTTATGCCCAATTAGTCCCCACCAGGTGGCCGAACATCCTGCCTTTGTAGTTGATATCACCATCTGGGAACCTGAAACTGGCCTGAGTTTTATCTACACTAAGATATCCTGGTTTAAGCTTCTCTTTGTCTGTAGGGAATAAAGTGGGGGTCTTACTGAGGTTTCACAAGGACCTAGGTCAATCTGCATCTTCCATGCAGATTCGCTTGTTTTCCATTCAGTCTCTGTGAGCTCCTATGAATCCAGGCTAGTGGATTTTGTGTGTTTTATTGTGATGTCCTTGACCCCTCTGGCTGCTCCAATCCTTTATCCATCTTTTCAGCAGGATTTTTAATAAGCCAAATAAGTCCTACACAGTATAATCAACAGGCTTAAAAGAAATACTGCTCTTAAATACTCCATACAAAAAAGTGTTAATTCATTGAAAGACGAGCAAACAAGACACACTAGAGAATGTATTCATCAGGAAGCACATCAATGCTTGCATTCCAGTGTTCTCTGGACCTGAGTGGATTTGACTCTGAAAAAGATATCTTTTTCCAAGAAGATTAGAAACCCCAGTGAAGCTAATGACTAAAGCTTTGGCTACTATTCCTTCCACAAGGCTGTTTCTGGTTTAGTTTATGTTATCACCACCAAATAGCAATAACTGGGTAATTTAAAAGCATAATTTTATTTCCTTATTATTCTGTAAACTGAGATGTGTGACATGAAGGTATCGGCATCTAGAAAGTTCCTAATTACTGTGTCCACATATAGCCAATCAGCAGAAGAACAAGCAATGTTGGGAGCCCTGGGGCCTAGTTTCAGATCAGCACATGAATACTTGTCCAATGGGTCTCCAGGAGGCAAAGCCTGTGGAGATGGTCTCTTACTCAGCAAGGACCAATAGACCTTGAGACTGCTCAGAATTCTGAGACTGCTCAGCCTGCATGCTGTCTTCTCTCTCATAATATTGATGATTCTCTTTACAGTTTTTAATTTCATTTTGACTTACCAAAGTTCACCCTTTATAGAGAGGCTTAGGCTTGCAGGACATTTTTTTTGTAGACAAGGGAACAGTTAGAGAAACACAAGTTATCTGTATGCAAGCTTTTTATGGAAAATCACCTCTATATCTGTAAATATGCTTTGTTAGGTTTTTAATGATATTGTAGTTCTTGAAAATTTATGCTTGTGTTTATCACCTTTTAGTTTTGTAAAGACAGGGTATGCCTGGTTCAAAATTTAGCCAAGCTAGCAAAATGCTGAGCATTGTTTCTGGTTTAGAAGTTGTTTTTTTTTTTTTACCTTTTTACCATGAACATTCCTTGTGTTCCCTCTCTGTTCTTGATCCAGTTGGGATTTCCCGCTCCCCCAAGTTCTCTTTCCCTCACCCCTTGCCCCTCATTACCCCCACTCACGTCCAGACTGTTCATGTAGATCTCATCCATTTCTCCGTCATTGGGCGATCCCCGTGTCTTTCTTGGGGTCCTGTTTTCCAGGTAGCCTCCCTGGTGTTGTGAGTAGTCGTCCAGTCATCCTTGTTCCACAACTAGTATTCTCCTATGAATGGGTACATACCATGTTTGTCTTTCTGAGTCTGGGTTACCTCACTCAGGAGGATTTTTTCTAGATCCATCCATTTGCCTGCAAACCTCATGATGTCATTGTTTTTCTCTGCTGAGTAGTATTCCATTGTGTATATGTACCACAGTTTATCCACATGAGAATAGGAAGAAGCAAAGTGCTAGAGAGGCCCACAGAAATCCACAAAGATGCCCCCACAATAGACTGCTGGCAATAGTTGAGAAATAGCCCGATCTGACCTACCCTGGTGATAGGATGGCCAAACACCCTAATTGTCGTGCTAGAAACCCCATCCAGTGACTGAGGGAACTAGATGCAAATATCCATGGTCAGGCCCCAGGTGGAGCTCCGGGAGTCCAACTGGCCAGAAGGAGGAGGGTTTATGTGAGCAAGAGTTGTTGGGACCAGGGATGGATGGAATACAAGTGGCCAAACAAATGGAAACACATGAACTGTGAACCAATGGCTGAGGGGCCCCCAAATGGATCAGGCCCTCTGAATGGGTGAGACAGTTGATTGGCTTGATCTGTTTGGGAGGCATCCAGGCAGTTGGACCAGGTCCTGTGCTCAGTGCATGAATTGGCTGTTTGAAACCTGGGGCTTAGTAGAGATGCTTGGCTCAGCCTGGGAGGAGGGGACTAGACCTGCCTGGGCTGAGTCCACCAGGTTGATCTCAATCCTTGGGGGAGTCTTTGCCCTGGAGGAGATGGAAATGGGGGGTAGGTCGGGAGGAGGGGGGGTGGGGCGGGAGGGGGGGGAACGGGGGAATCTATGTCTGATATGTAAAGTTGAATTATATTGTAAAATAAAATAAAATAAATTAAAAAAAAAAGAAGTTTTTTTTTTGATGTAAAGGTTGGGAACAAACATATTTGACATATTTGTTTTTGCTGGAGGTTAACACTGGAGGGTGGGGAAAATATACTTGTTTTTTAAGTATAAAAAAGGATAGCTTGAGGTTTTTGAGGTATTTGGGGCTGGTCACTTGTGTGAAACTCATCTGGTAGTTGTATAATTCTTTTTCCACTGATGCTCCTTCCCCACCTCAGGACCTGAACCCAGGTTGAGGCTGGCAGGTGGCAAAGCAACCTACCTGGAAAGTTGCTTTAAAGTCTTTTTGTGGAGGCTTCCATTCCCCCCAGGAGAGAGAAACCCTCAATAAAGGATTTCCTGGAGAATTCCATCATTGACACTATATGGGTTGGAAAGGCTTCAATCCAAAGGTCAACACCCTCAAACAAATGAAGCACATTTAAATGATGAGGTAGGATACTGAATAAAGTAATCCAGGAGTTTTTATTTTATGTCTATAATATGAACACTAACAGCATATTTTAGGAGCTAGAGTAATTTCTAAATTATATAGGTGAGAAGAAAAATATGTGGGAAATTTCTCTAATAAATATTGGGAGCAGATAAGAACATTTAAAGATATTAAATCATAGTACATAGTAGTTTGAATATAATTGTCCACCATAAGCTTGTAGGGAGTGGCGCTACTAGGATCTGTGGCCTTGTTGGAGTTAGAGGAAGTGTGTAACTGTGGGGGTAGACTTTGAGGTCTCATATATGTTCAAGTCACACCCTGTGTTCAGTTCACTTCCTGTTGCCTGCTTAAGAGGTAGAACTGTCAGCTACCTCTCCAGCACCATGTCTGCCTGCATGCTGCCATAACCCACCATAATGATAACGTACTGATAAGCCAACCAGTTAAATGCTTTCCTGTATAAGAGTTGCCATGGTCATGGTGTCTCTTCTTAAAAAAAAAAAAAAAAAAAAAAAAAAAAGAAAGAAACAAAAAAACCCATAACTAAGATATACGGTATCTCAAATATGCAATCTAATACACTGTACAAGAGATTGTGTGCTATACACTAGAACTACATCTTATCATAGAAAAATATTCAATCTACATAAGAATCTCTGATTTTCTAGGCCTGAAAGAGTAAACATGTCAGGAGAATCATTTGATTCTAATTTTTTTAAACTGTGATTAGCAAGTAATCTAAAAGAAATAATAGGAGATTTAATAAAACAAATATAAGCAATATTAAATTGAAAAGAGGGTTAGTTTGATTATTAGTATCACTTGTTTTTGGAAAAAAAAGAAATATTTACTCCAAATTTCATCAAGGAAAATTATAGAGAAAAGTAACATCAACCTTATCTTGAGAAAAGAACACATAAAACTCAAGAAGAAAATATTAGGTAGAATTTTATACTAGTAATTTGCAGACCATCTTAACACAATAATTTAGAAATATGTGTAGTGAACAATGTCTAGTAAGGACATTTTAGAAAATATCCACTGTAAAGATTTTAAGGTTTATTGAACTAAATAATTCCCATAAATACTGATGCTTCCATTAAACATTTTAATTAAAATTAGATAATTTAAAATAATACAGCAGATGAAAACATGTGAACTTAGGGGATATTATTAGCATAACTCAAATATTCAATCTAATAAAGTATATTGCATGACAGGCCTTCTTTATATAAATATATGCACATGTATTTATCAAACTTACATCTAAAAATAATAATATTCCAAATGAAATAGGCAATTTAACACAGAATTGTGGTAAAGGGTTTGATGGTGTAATTCACCAGATTTAATACAGGACTACAAAGATCATAAGTAATTTAATGACACTTGCATGGTTCAACATGTTAACAGATTAATATGATTAGCATGGACAACAGAAGACATTTGATGTTTTCAACACATGATTAACTGAATAATAAAACTCCTATGTATCTAAATGTAGGTAGATATTTGTTATTAAGAAAAGAAAACTGACTTGAAGTCACTTCTAAACATAATTAACATAAACAAAAATGTTATTGTTGAAATGTAGAACAAAATGTAGAAAATTACAACTTTTGACATAATTTTAAGATAGTTTTATCAAATGAAATATATTAAATGTACAAATGTTTTAAAATAGACAAAAAATTATTTGTAATTAATGGGATAATATAATACCATATTCAATAGAAATTGGTTTTGGAGCAATTGTAGAGAAGGCATATGCTAAATGCTTGATCAAACTGCTGAGGTACATTCATGTTTTACAGGCCTGTTGAAATAAGTAAACATTAAAATTAATCATGCTGGTATAAAAATATTCATTCAATAAACAAAACTAGAGGAAAATGCTTAGTTATTTCTTATAGCAAAGAAGTTCCTTAATAGACCATATTTTATGGATTTGACAGGTTATATTTGATAATATGTATGAGTATACAAATACATATATACAAGCTATAACAATTGTTGAAGAGAGGCCATGAATTTGAAGGAGAGCAGGGAGGGTTATATGGCAGGGTTTGGAGGGAGGAAAGAAAAAGAAGAAATGAAGTAATTAAAATACAGTTTTAAAACTAAACAAAATCTTTTCATTGGAAAAAAAAAACCTGAACCCAAAGAAGAAATATAATTTGGAAATTATGTAATCTTTAGATAATGTGGTGCACCTATTCATAAATGTCTATGTTTGCTTCTGTTGATAGCTTGGTGATTTGAACAAAAATGACCCCCATAAGCCCATAAAGGTGTCCCTCTTAGGAGATATGACCTTGTTGGAATAAGCATGACCTCATTGAGGGAAGTGCGTCACTGGGGTTGGGCTTTGAAGCTTCATATGCTCAATCCAGACACAGTGTCACCTGCTCTTCCTGCTGACTGAAGATCCAGATGTAGAACTCTCAGCTACCTCACCATTCCATGTCTGCCTGTATGCTGCCATGCTTCCCACCATGAGGAAAATGGAGTGAACCTCTGAACTGTAAGCCAGCCCCGATTAAATATTTTGCTTTATAGGAGTTACCTGGTCCTGATATCTCTTCATAGCAACAGAAACTCTAACTCAAAGAGAAGTTGTTATCAGGAACTAGGGTGTTTCTGGGATAGGCCAGCCATGCTTTTGTTCGGAGGAATGTGGACCTTGGGACTTCAGATTAGAAAAGCAGCTGAATGGTTAAAGTGGGTCTAATAGGTCATACTAGTAGGATCAGTGAAGACAGCGGTGCTGAGAGTGATTTGAACTGTGGGGGCCTGGACCAGAGGTTTCAGAACTCTAACCTCTGAACTCTAAGCTAGCCCTAGTACAATGTTTTTCTTGTCATCAGAGTTGTCATAGTCATGCTATCTCTTCATAGCAATAGAAAACTTGACCAAGACAGCAAATTTTCCCAAGTCATTTTTGAGAGCAGCATTTTCTTCCTAGGCAAACTCTAAAATGAAAGACAATTACAGCATACCATGGTAACTTGGGAAACAGAGGGCTTACAAGTCCATAGCTGAAAATGAGAGAGAGAGAGAGAGAGAGAGAGAGAGAGAGAGAGAGAGAGAGAGAACAAATGCTGCAGTTGTGTTTTTAGTTTTGTGTTAGTCATCAGTCTGAGAAAGTCAGTTTGTAAGCAGATCTTGGTTTTGGTGCTATGTTCTAAATTTATCTGCATCTAAACAAAACCTTAAGTTCAAAGAGCTGCACACTGATGTTTCTCATTTCTGAAAATAACATTATGGGAGAAGGGGCAAGTGTTTTTGTTTTGTATCCAACTGAACAGCAGGATCATATGCTTGAGTTTTCAAGAGTCTTTTCTTACTTGCATTTCAGTAAGGCAAAACCATTTATTTGATCCATTCCTGACAAGATCTCTTCTATGGAGATAATTCTATCTCTGGAAATACAGCAATATGTTTTAAATCCTGTACAGTTTCTCTAACAACCAAGAATTTATTCTTTAACCTGTCACTCCTACCATGCAAACAACCATTTTGTATAAATGTAAAAGGTTTCAGGATGCCTCTAATTCCGGTGGTGAATGTCAATCAAACTATTTAATGGGCCCATATGTCCAAAATGTTATAGAGGTAACACAAATCAGAACAACAACACAAAAAAAAACTATTTGAAAACAAGTGAAAATAAAGAAGATAACTGGCACCAACTATAATAAGTTCAGCATGCCCCGGGCAGGGTACATGTGTTCAGGGTGAGGGTGAGACAGGCGCAGGCTATGTTCCACTTGGGAAGTGAGAGCTGACAGAATTGACTTAAGATGAGGATAACTAGAAGAAACCAGCCAAACATTTTGGGTGATAATGTCAAATTTCTTAAGAACATTCTCTAGTTAGTCTTTCTCACAGTGGTCTGTAATACATGAACATGAAGCAATGTTCGCACACTGATCAGTGAAGACTTGCCTGTGTGTACTGAAGTATGTATACCTGACGGCCATTAATATAATCAGAGCAGGGTTAGAATCAATACTGATTCTTACATTTTTCAAAATTATGAGTGACAGAAAGTCTGATTAAAAAAATTATACCCTGAGGTGAGTTTATGGCTTATGAAGTTAAAAACTTCATGGTATGTGTGGATTTGGATGCATGCTACACACTAAGTGTGCATTTGAGCTCGTTTCCCATGCCT
>CABHPP010123507.1:0-17500 GCA_902168425.1 Peromyscus attwateri | reverse complement strand
TGATACTTGTGTGGAGGTCAGAGAACAAGTTGCTGAAGTCAGTTCTCTGAGTCCTTCATCATGTAGGTCTCAGAGACTGAGGAGGTCATTAAGCTCAGTGGTAGGTACCTTTGCACTCTGAGCAATCTCCTAGCTTCTTTTCTGTAATTTTTCAGAGGAAAACTGTTAACGGTAAGAAGAATAAGTTCAAATGAACAATTGTACAAAATAGAAAATAATGCTTAGATTTCTAAAGGATTTGTCAACCTTTATTTCTATGGAGTTCATAGCTGACTTCATTATGTGACAGGGTCACAATAACAGATATTGTCTAAGAATCATATCAGCTTGATGATACTTAGCCAACGAGAGCTCTTCTCACAGCCTCAACCTAGCCTGGTAGCAGTGAGCCTATATAGTACTTTAATTTTTTTTTTTAGCTTTTCATATATAAATATTGTATGTACATAATTCCCCACTTCCTTCTCTTCCTTCAAGCTCCTAATGTGTTTTTTTAACTCTTTCTCAAATTCATGCCCTTTTATTTTCATTTTATATATATATATATATATATAATGGTTTTATATATATAATAGTTTTATATATAAAACTATTTTTGTGGGATATATATATATATACATGTATGTATACACACACACACACACACACATATATATATATATATATATATATTGCATAGATCATTGGGATTGGAACACTGATTGAGGTTTTCCTGCAGCAAAGTGATTCTCCCTCTCTCAGCAGTTATTAATTGCCTGTATCCCTTCATTTAGGGGTGAGACTTTGTGTTATTTGCCCTTTCTTGTTGGTATGTCACTTGGTGCTATCATTTTTCAGGCCTTTTTTAGACAACTCAGGAAATCTCTATATTATGATTCACTGTTTAGTGGGTGTTCATTATTTTTTGAGAATTTCATGTATGTATAAAGTATATTTAGTTATATTCACCCCACTTCTCTCTTTGACTGTCTCTAGATCTACCCCCTCCCCCACACACAACCTCTATTACTCCTTTAACTTATAATCCACTGAATAAAATTGTGTTGCCCATGGATTCTCATGAATTTAGGGCGATCCACATGTGTATGTTTGACTACTAAGAGCCATAGGATTAAAGAAAAGTGACACTCATTTCCCTTGTATCTGTCAACTTCCAATAGTTCCTCTGTTAGGCATGGGCCTTTGAGTCACTCTTCCTTCATACTTACCTGTCCATTCCTATTTTATATCTACTACAGAAGAAAAAGCAGTGAATATATTTCATTATTCAAACAATTTTAACTAGATTTCACTTTTTGTTTGAGCAAAAGTTTTATGTACATGTTATCATTATATACTTTTCAATTCTAGAGGAGCATATTACTTGATACGAAGAATGATAAATGAATTTTTAATTACACAATTACTTTCTTGTATGATGTACTAACTATGGTATTTGAGGTGCAGAGTATCATCAAGACATTACTTTAAATAGTTCCAGCCTGATAATTAGTTTTTAGACTTTTATTCGAAATTGCAAAGAACAAAAAGCAATTTATTTTGAGAACTTAAAATAACTATAGATCTTGATCTAATTCAGATGTAGAAATATTTTTTTCTTTATGTAATGTGGGTAGTTGGACCTGTCAGAAAGATTTGCTATTTATTTTATTAATGTTCTTCCTCTTTAATGCATTTTTGATTTTCACAATAAATGATAATTCAGAAAGAAGTGGACTACTCCATAAATATTGTATTACTGGTACTCAACACTCAGTGCTCTGGGCTAAAGAGAAGTGTAGCTGATCTTTTAGGTGGGTGGTAATTATCGTATAACCATATAACCCAGAATCTGTCAGGGAGTCTTATTAAAATTGATTCTGAATAATGACCCATGCACTTACTTCACCAGTTTGATGTGTCTTGCAGGATCTCTAAATTTTTACAGTGCATTAACCATGACACAGTTTAATTTTTCTCATCCTGTAAACCATAGTTTTTCTTTCACTTCTGTAGAATTAGTTCAACAGCTTCTCCATGAACCTGACAAACCAGATAGTCTCATAAAGCATCATGAATAGAATATTTCATTTATTAACTTACAGTTAAAAAAAGTAGTTCCATGTTCTCAAAAGCAAGTTGTTGTGTAACAGCTTCCTCACTTGGAACAGATCATCCTGCAGTGAAACTGTTTAAGCAAAGAGGTAAACAACTCAAAATAGCTCCCGAAAGTTCCAGAAACTAATCATATTCACTAAAAGTCTTCTTCCCAGGGCAAGCATAAGACCCAGAAAAGCCAAGCTACAATGAAGACTCAGGAGAGAAAAACTGCAAAGGAGACTGAAACAAGACCAGTTGTCTAGAAGAAGCAGAAACCAGCCAAGGTGCCTGTTAGAGGTTTAGAACAGAGAGGAAAGAACACTCTCCAAGGGGTTGAGCTGCCTACTGGCTGTGCAGTACATTCCAGATTTCCCAGGTTTGTTTTTTTTTTTTTAGCTGTCAACCATGGTGTGGGAGATCTTAGCAATGCAGCTGTCTTTCAGCTGTTTATGCTCCTGTGAGTAAGCCCTCATCCAATGTCCTACAAATTACCCCAATAAAACTCATTGATTCACCAAGTTTGAATTTCCTGGTATCTGTCCCTTGCTTTGTTGGGGGCTCCCTATCTTGGGTAAAGAGATGTGTGTGTGTGTGTGTGTGTGTGTGTGTGTGTGTTGCATCTCCCCAAGACGTATTGTTTTGTCACACAAAACAAGCTAATAAGGCCTGGTGGTATGTATGAGATTAATGCTGAAAAGACACACATGGAATTTATGTGGTATGAGTGTTAGCACATGACTTACAGTTAGAAAACAAACTTGATATTGCCCATGTAAAAGACATGTTTTATATACAACACATTGGAAGAACTTTCTGTTATTTAGCTGTTACCAAAATCAGAGCAGTGATAGCTTCCCATATTTTTCCACCTTTTATTTACAAGTCTTTCTTTTTTTTTCCTGAGTAATTCAATCCTAAAACCATTATATGGAGCAGATGTGCATCTGTTTCAGAAGTTGGGGATGGAGGACATAAGGTCTCACAGTAAGGAGTCAGAGTTAAATAAGAATGACATCAGCTTGGGTCACTTTGTCACTTGGTCAGAGCATGTGAAGGCATTATATCCCAAATGTAGTGAGGAGGGAATCCAAATGGAATTGTGTTCTGGTGTGAATATGATACAGAATGAGCAAAGAGAGTGATACAGTACCTTTTGGGAATTGGGTTGGCTCTGGACATATAGAATTCACTATGTGATAGATCAAGTGAGAAACAATATATAAAATGATAAGATATTGGCATGTCCTTCTCAGAGAAAGATGATACAATATGGAAATGGACATTAGACTACAGTTTGCAACTCAGCACGACTAGAATTATTGTTGTAAACTCATAGATTAAAACTGTGGATAAAAGTCAAGAAAAATATAGGTGTAAATGTTTTGCATGCACTTATCCCCCATGCAGAAAGTAGAAAGTAGAATAGCTTATTATCAATGGTCATATTACATAGGTTGGTTGTTTAATTCTAAAACCCTGTAAAGGGAAAATGACTCTATAGAAAAATGGCTAATTCTATAGCTAGAAAAGGTACTCATGAGGTTAACTTGGGAATGTTTTAAAATTTATTATCATTATCGTTATTGTTATCATCATTACATTATTTTTATTATCATTATTATTATTATTATTATTGAGTATGGATAGGTGCATAACATAGCACAGAGTGAAATTCAGGGGACAATTTTCAGGAGTCAGTTCTCTCCTTCTACATTGGTATCAGGGGTTCGAACTCAGGTTGTCCATTTTGCACAATAAATATTTTGTACTGGCTTTACCATTTTACCAGCCTGGGAAAATATTTTTGATGAGAAAACAATTGAATAATGTAAAAGGGACATTCAGGTAGGCTTAAATTTCTCTCCTTAAGAAAAATTGAGAATCTAAGCACACTTCTTACAGTGATTTTTTTTTTTTTTTTACCCATTGAAGCAAATGAGGACCTGTGAATCTACAGATAAAATAACTTAAATTTGATAATAGTAAGGATACCACTAGTGGTAGTAATGATTGTAAAGAATGCATTAGAGATTTTAAAGGAAGGGAGATGATGTATGTATTTGGTGAATGGAAATAGTGCAAATATAAATTTAATTATAAAATATGGCAGTGTGTTACAATGCGATTTTAATAGTAACAATCACAGACTTCTGGGATTTATATATTATATTGTGTATCATTTTACCTGACAGTGTCATGGGATGTTAAAGTTATTATCTTTTCTTAATAAAATGAAGCCTGGATATTGAGGTACCTCCTGATGGTTTTCTTTGTCCAAGCTCGGTAGGTCCTTGACTCAGAAGTATCATTTGTAGATTTTACATAACTTTTGTGAAATATTTGTTGAGTACACACCCAATGAGAGACTGTCTATTCATAAATTGCTTTCTTGAAAGTTTTTTTTTTTTTTAATATCGCGAGTCCAAATAGGTCTTGCTAGACAAATAATCTCTCTGCTGTTGTCTTTGCAGTGGCACTTACACCTGAGGTTGACATTATACTGTCCCTGATCAAAATCCCAACAACTTCACCTGGGGTTGTAAAGTGAATCATAATGTTTTGATTCTGTTTGATTCTCTGAATAACATCACATATATTAATTTTGCTGATAAGAATTCCCTATATATTTCTACTACTTAATCTTTGGGAAACAAGTTCATGCTATGCACTAAAGAAATGCTTTGAAATCTCAAAAACATACCCCCGCATGCAGAATATGACCAAAGCTCAAACATTCTATTTAAGGTGGACCAAAATTATCTGTTTTGATGTTCTGATATATACTATTATATCTAACAATTTCTTTGTGTTAAATAAAATTGTACTCTATTATAAATATAATCTGGGAGCTATTCTATTATATATTGATTTTTGACCAGAATTATTTTGTGTTCATTTGTGATTTGAAAGCAATAACTGTCTGGTATAGGAGTCTTTATTCAAAATGGAATTAGTAAATTTAGGTACAGGGAAATTTAGCTAAATAGTAAAGACGAAAATAAATCCTTATGATTAAAGTAGCAGAATTTTTTGTCATATTGAGACTATATATTTTGTGCTTTTTCCCCCCCAATTAACTGCAAGCGTAAACTTTATGGACAGGTGAAATATGATTGAAGTTGAGGTGATGACAGTGGTGTGTTTATAACATTAATAAACAAGAAACTGGGTGAATGCCCAATCTTGGTTGATGCTGAGAATGTTCACTATCTTGCAGGTATGATTTAGTAGTCCTTGTTTTAAAAGACCACCAATCAATATTTTCTAGTAACTATGTTAGTGGGATAGATAAAGTTTATTTAAAAATGAAGCTTAATACAAATGAATGAAGCTTATGTTTAGACAAGTTTAGGACCTTTGAGTCTTCCAAATTTCAAAATTCGATCTCAAATACTCAGATATTCCACTGTAAAAATAAAAAGTGTAGTATACCTGTAATTATTTCACACATCTTTCTGCTTATATTAAATTTGCTCCTCACTTTTCTATTTTCTTGAAAGGTTATTGATATAAAATATTTAAGTATACATAGAACAGGAAGTGAAATCAGTATTGTGAAAGATGAAGCATATTTATTAGTTTTCCATATAGAGAAACACTGATTTTAGTAATTGTTCATGGAGTAAAGTATGCTCACAAGAGGTAAGAGACAAAAAAGCAAATGTTCATGTCTATAATCTCAGTCCTTTGGAGGTACAGCAGGAGAATGGCCATATGAACAAAGCCAGCATGGCCTATATACATATAAAAATTTAACCTATTTGTTCTTGATTTGGTTGGTGATTAATCCTCTAAATTTAATTATCTAGTTAAGTTAAGTCTATGTAGCATGAATTGTTAGGAGGTCTTATTAATAAAATCAAACCTGAGGCCAGTTATTGGGGTGAATGCTAGAAGATCAGAGAAGCAGAAAAAGCCACAGCTACCTCACCTCGCCAGTTCCTCAGCTGATCCTGTTTTTTCAGACTGGAAGCCTCTGAGTCCTTATCCAAATGGATCTCAGCTGAACTACTTCTTGAAAGCCTGAAAGCTTAATCACCCAAAATGCTTCTAGTTTCTGGTCTTCACGCCTTACATATCTTTCTGCTTTCTGCCATCACTCCATGGGATTAAAGGCTCACTTTCTGGGATTAAAGGCGTGAGTCACCACCTTGGCTGTATCCTTGAACACAAAGAGATCCAGGTAGATCTCTGCCTCTGGAATGCTAGGATTAAAGGCGTGTGCTACCACTGCCTATCTTCTATGTTTAATATTGTGGCTGTTCTGTTCTCTGACCCCAGATAAGTTTATTAGCTTGCACAATATTTTGGGAAACACAATACCACCACATTTCCCCCCCACAGCCTTTTTTTTTTGTCTAAAATTTAAAAAAAAGCTTATAATTAATACAAGAAAAACTATATCCAATAAGTATATACAATATATACAGTCAAGAATTACATTAATGATGTCTAGTCCATTAACATTTGACAGGTTCAGACGAAAAACTTCATTAATATATAACAATGTCCAGTGCAGTAACATTTGATAAACTCAAACAAAAATTTTCATTACTTCTCCTATTTAAAACAAGTAGTTCCTTTTTAAAAGTAGATTTAATAATTGACCTTTTTATCTTTTCTGATTATCTATACAAAAATACTATAGTTTAAAAATGGCCTTCTTTTTCATATTGAAAAGAACTTATACTTCCCCTTCATATCTCTTAGTAGAACATAAAATGACCATCTGACCAACAGTCAGGATATTTTACATAACTGAAATTTTCAAAATCTCATGAAGATAAAAAAGGATCTAGGATATCCTTAAAATAACAAAACAATGGCTATTTAAATAGTGACAGTCCTTCTTATTATCAGTCTAGAACCCCTCCTAATGTGTAAATTATACTGTTAACTTTACAGGATCTAGATTCACTGAGGACGTAAGTCAGAACATGCTTATGAGAGATGAAATTAGCATTCTTAAGGAAGATCTGTGAGAGTTTAATCTAGATAAGTTAATTTCAATGGAAAGATGTAGCCTGAATGCTGTGGCACTGTTCCTTGGGCTGAAGTCTAGAACGGCATAAAATGAAAAGCTAGTTGAGCATTAATTAGCATTGATCACTCTCTGTTGTGGCTGCAATGCAAGCCACTGCCCTTCTGTTATGACTTCTCTGCCATGAGAGACTGTACTTTTGAACTGTGGACTAAATTAACTTTCTTTTTAAGAATCACTTTGCTCAGAGTACTCTATCATAGTAACCATACAAATAACTCATACAAATTATTTATATTTAATCCTTGCAAGTAATTTTGTAGTGGAAATAGCCACTAATAATAGAAATACTTTTATTTGGATATTTCAGACACTCCTGTTTTTTTGGGGGGGTGTATTTCAGAATTTTTGTATTTAATTAATTCCATGGCATTTGTGTTACCAGGGTGAACAGGGTCAATTTGGTAGGTTGTTAAAGATAAAATAATTTAAAAATAGACACAGCAGGACATTTGAAGTTGATTTTATATAAGTTAGAGGGGAGAAAACAACAAGGAGACAAACTGGAGAACGTGGTAGCTGCCAGGAGGAGGCAGATGCTAAGAAGAAAGAAGGTCACACGTTCAAAGTTTAGAGATCAGCTTGAAGCATGGTGGGAGTGGTTTCTTAAGGAAGAATGAGAGTGTCTATAATGGTGGGGCAAACTGAGTAGGATTTAAGCAAGTGTCCAGAGAGTTAGACAGAAAGAAGGAATAAGAAAAGTTATACTTTATGAGTTAAAACTCAGAAAGTCTTAACAGCAAGGGATACTGGAAGGGCTTTGTAGGCTTGGGGTAAAGGAAAGTATGTCTCTTTAAGGGATTTTGATTCCTTCCATATTAACATATCTTCAGGTGTAGGTTTCTTATAGCTATACTTTTCCTGAGGGACAGTTTCTTGAATCAATTCTTAAGGGATAGGGCAGTAGTATGTTTTTATAATTTTATAGTTTTTGGCACAGTTTAAATTTTAATGGCTGGAGGTACACACCGGTGTACCTAACTCTTTTGAACAATAATCATGTAACAGTAGAATTAAAAATTAGAGTAGAATAAGCTGAGGTTGTAGCTCTGGTGGCAAAGTGTTGTCTAATATACAAAGGACCCTGGGTTAGGGTAGGTTCAAGCCACAGAGCAGCATAAACCAGAGGCCAGCACATATTTGTAATCTTAGCACCAGGCATGTGGTGGAGATGGATGATCTCTCAGAGTTTCAAGGATATTTTTGGCTATTTAAATTTGAGGTCAGGCTGTGATATCTGAGACTCTGTCTTAAAAAATTAGACAAGCTATGTGTGATAGAACATGCCTTTAATCTCAGCACATAGAGGCTGAAGCAGGTGAGTCTGTATGAGTTTGAGGTCAACCTGGTCTTCATAATGAGTTCCAAGACAGCCAATGCTACTCAGTGATACCCTGTCTCAAAAAAAAAATACAAACATGCCCTCTCCCAAAGAGATAGGTAGACAGACAGACAATCCACCTATTAAAATGTCATGATTTATCTGGAGGAACTAAGTTTTTGTTAAAGGGCTTTCCCAGGGTCCCATTGTCCCTAGCTTTTCATAGAGTATCTTAAATCCTCAGGCAGGAAAACTGTGATGACTATCAGCTCACTTCATAAAGGTCTTTCTGATTTTAAGAGAGGAATATTGTGATGGTTTTCCTTCCTAAGCTTTGTGTGTTACCAGGAACACCAATGGAGGATCCAAAGCCAAATACAAAGAAAGTAGGCTTATATTTTTCAGAATTTCCAAGCTCGCTAATATCTGGCAGGCTACCTAATAGTGACTACACAGATCAAATAGGACTTCTCACACTTGTAAGAAATAGGAAACAGAAAGTAGAGGACCACTGTCTCCCAGGCTTTCTCTTTTCACCCTCTTCATTGTGTGAAATGCAAACCCCCGAGTTGGTAATGGCTGTGTGCATCTCAGCCTCCCGAAGTGAATGCCTTTTGGTCTTTTTATTTATTATGTATACTATGTTCTGCCTGCAGGCCAGAAGAGGGTACTAGTTATCATTATGGATGGTTGTAAGCCACCATGTGATTGTTGGGAATTGAACTCAAGACCTCTGGCAGGGCAGTCAGTGCTCTTAACCAATGAACTATCTCTCCAGCCCCACTTTGGTCTTTCTTATTCCAGCCAACAGTGAAATTTAGCTATAAAGCACCTTTCTCGCCAGGCCCTGGTGGCTCACGCCTTTAATCCCAGCACTTGGGAGGCAGAGCCAGGTAGATCTCTGTGAGTTCGAGGGCAGCCTGGTCTACACGGCGAATCCCAGGACAGGCTCCAAAGCTACACAGAGAAACCCTGTGTCAGAAAAACAACAACAACAACAAACAAACAAAAAAAATGTACCTTTCTCATAATTTCAACTTTTGTTAAAGTTCACAGGACATTGAGAGGCTTTCTCAGTTTCACAATATTATGGAATAGGTACTTTATGTTAAGTCTGATCTTTCTTTGAAAATGGAAGTTCTACCATTGACTGTACATTCCTATGCAGTTTTATGTACCTATTTATTTATTTTTAATGATCAGAATTTTATTTAATTTTTTAAAAATAATGCTGATATTTATTCTTTGAAAATTTCACATAATATAATTTGATCATATTCATCCCACCAATTTTCCCCAGCTCCTCCCTCCCTCCCTCCCTCCCCATCTACCCAACTTCTCCTTCTCTCTCCCTCCCCAGCTCCCTTTGTCCTCCCTCCTTCCCTCCTAAAAACTCTCATAGAAACCAGTTTGTGATGACTGACAACTCCTAGGCATGAAGCCAAATGTCACTTCATTGAAGAAAACTGAATTTCCCTCACCAAGCAGCAATTAAATGACAATGGCTCGTTGGTTAGCTGTCCGACTTAGTGCCCAAATCTTCTCCTCTGTGCTTCTAATTTTGCTTGAGAGGGTCTTGCTTATGCTATCACAGTCTGTGAGTTCCCATGCCCATCTGCTCTGTTGTGTATGGAGAACATGGCTTCCTTGAAGTCTGGCTCTTCCTCTCTTTCTGCTCCCTCTTCTGTATAGATCTGTTTGAAATTGTAGGAAAGTCACAAATAAAAATCTCACACAGCTATCAGCTGTATTAAGATAGTCAAAAAAAACCTTGCCAAGTCTCAAGCTCTATACATCTCAATGAGTTTCTGTATGCTCAGAATAACCATTTTGAAGACATAGAGCTTCCTTTAGGGTTTTGAACCAAGCATGAAGTGTAATTTTATTTTTAAGTGAATATTTATTAATACAATGTGAACAGAAGTATCACCTACAATTAATTTTATAACGTATTTTTAAAATCATGTTCATCTCAAGATATGCTTACTTCTGCAAATATTAGTATGTTTGCTTCTAAAAATTAGTGCTTTCATTTTGAAAATTAAGTTCACATTTTTTCAATACTTTATTATATTTTTTTCAGTATTGAGTTATTAAAAATAAACACAGATTGATTTGATTGCTTAGGATTACCCAAGTCAAAGTAATTAGTAAGCTCTCTACAAGAATGTATAGCATAATTAATATAAATTAATGGAAAAGAATTTTAAACCCCCACATACTTCTCAGAATTACAGTGATGAAATTAGCAACTAAAGGTCACAGGAGAGATATTTTGGAAAGCAGTCACTGAGGAATGAATTATAAGTTATATTTTCATGTATAACTGATCAATAAATTAAAATAACTAACTTTTAGGAAACTATTTAAGCACTAATGTTAACATTATTGTTGACATTAGTGTTTGCAATAAATGACCCTATAATTTACAACTACTTAAAAATGTTACAAGTCTGAATTATTGGAATACATTTGTATATAATAATCAAAATATTAGAAATGTAGAGTTTCTTGGTTTATTGTTTTCTAGACGTTATCGAAAATGAATGAATAACTCATATCTAATATTTGAGTAAGATTGAGGATGGAGGATGATGGGGTCAATGTGATCACAGTATATTCTATGCATATATATATCACAACCTTTTAGGATAATAAACAGAGTTCTCCTAGACTAGTCATGAAAGTTATGATGGTGTGAGAGATTACTCTGTGTGTCCCTAATCAGAAGTGAAACAATGTATATTATAAGGTGTAAATTCTTTGGGTAAGTCCTGTTTCTGCTACTCTAGTTTTATTCACCGAATAGTAACTCTCTGGGAATCAAAAACCAACAATGCAGTTTTCACTAATGAAAAAGAGAATTAACTAGTATCCTTCCTTGTTTTGAACTTCTGATTACAATTCTATAACTTGTAATTCTTGATGACTTTGATTGGTTACATCTATGCTATTAATAATTATATCAGATATTTTTATACCACTTTACCTGACAGGATGAGTAACCCAAACAGCATTATTTACAGTATTGTCCTATCTTTGTATTTGTAAGTACATGGAAACTCTAAAACTACACTTACAGGCCTCTTTCTTTCAATTTCTGCTTTCCTAAATTTAGAAAAATATTTTCTAGACATCAATATGAAGAAAATTGAGTATAACCAACTATATCATCACAACTGAAGTGCATGATACAAAATCAAACAGCCGTGATTTTATATAGCTAACCTTTTCTTAGACTAGCACAAATATGGAAGAAAATATTACCAACTGGCCTTTCTCACAGAGGATTTAGCTTCTCTGCACTCATCATTTATGACTAGTTATGCATAGTCCAAATATGCTATATTCTTCTAAGATTAATAATGCTCCTTGCCATTATATAATATATAATGAAAGTTATCATATGCAAAGTGTTTACTGCTTTTAAAAACATTGACTTTTACTAAAGATGGTGCTTATAAAATTTATTCTATAGTTCATCAAATTTATTCCATTGTTCAAAATATTTAAATTGATATTGATATTGCTCACATTCAAATTTATATATGATAATGAATTTCTCATATTCTTCAGATGTTCCTAAATTGATAATATGATGATGATAAAAATGTAAATTTATTAGTAAAGAAAACCTTAAGTAAAGTCTGAATTAAAGTAAGTGTCATCTGTAATAGCTTATTTAGATCAATAGACTTTTAAACTTTAGTTAAGAATTCATAATATATTAATTCTTACATTAATTTTAATGCTTCATTTTTGTAAATTGCAAGTTAATTTTTTGGAAGTACATATTTCTTTCTGTTTGTGATATAAACTTTTGTTATCTTTTTATAGTAAAACTATTGGTTATACACATGCAATTCAGAGTTACACCTTTTAAAATACTGTCTTTATTCTTTGAGAATTTCATATAATATATTTTAATTAAAATGATTATGTCATTTTTTCCTTTCCCTTTTCTTCCTCTAACTATTCCTATTTAACCTCTTTTCAAGACCCCATTCTGTCTCTTTCTCAAATGGATGGCCTCTTTTTCTTTGATGACACACACGTACACTTATATACATATACACAAATATACATACAACTTGCTGAATCTAATTTTGTTGTTTGCGTATATGTAATTTTTAAGGCTGACCACTTAGTACTGAATAACCAATTAGGGACTTTGTCCCTAGTAGGTTCTAGTTCTTCCTCTCTCATCAGTCATTAATTACCTGTAGTTATTTGTCTAAGGTTGAACTCTGTGATATTTTCTCTCTTCTGCTCTAGTATTTATTGATATTATTATTGTCCAAGTCTTGTTTAGGCATAACTAGGACACATAGTCTCCCGGCAGACTTTTTTGGTTTTCTGGCTCTTAAAATCTTTCTGTCCCCTTTTCTCATTTCGCAATTCCCCTGAATTGTAGCTGCAGTTGTTGGCCGTGGTAATCCAAGTGACTTCCCAAACAATATTGGGTCTATTCATGGTAGCCTTGGTTGCTTCTCAGAGGTAGAAGGTGAGACCCTATTCCTGAAGACACCATACACTTAGGACTCAGGAACTAGACGATTTGAGCAGGATCTAACCTGAGACTATTTACAGAAATCTACCTTCCGTGGAACAAGAAACCGCCATGCAATCTCTGATAGGGAAGCAATCAATAGTCCTACCCAGCTGGCATGCCTATGAATCACAAGAATGATCAACATGAGCCGGGCGTTGGTGGCGCACGCCTTTAATCCCAGCACTCGGGAGGTAGAGGCAGGCGGATCTCTGTGAGTTCGAGGCCAGCCTGGGCTACCAAGTGAGCTCCAGGAAAGGCGCAAAGCTACAAAGAGAAACCCTGTCTCGAAAAACCAAAAAAAAAAAAAAAAAAGAATGATCAACATGGCAAGATGTCCCTGAAGATGCAATAGTGACACTCATGTCATGGCAGTAACCAAATGCTGTCTAATTGGACTTAAGGCTCATTCAACATGAATGGTACTGGAAGGCTTGTACTAAGCACCCTAGCAAGTTACCAAGGGCTAGTGAAGTCATGGATCTTAGAAGAGAACCTACCACCATCACTTTAATGAACTAGGATGTCATTTTTAAAGTTATATTCAAAAATAAGTGTATTTATAACTTCTCAACAAGAAAGCTTTCCTTTAGAGAAAATGGAAACCACAAGAGGATACAATGCAGAAATCAATAGGTTTAGGGATCCCAGCCCAAACTGGTATATTTGTATAATTTATTTTTGAGGTAGATGATTTCATTATTTTTAAAACATGCATAATAAATGAGTGGAAGTAGCTCTGAGTTTAATAGATTCTGATTAGAAAATAGACTTTATTAAACTTCTGTTGCTTGTCAACTTCCAGATATTCTGACTGATACATAGTTCCTCTCAGAAGACTTTTGAATTCACAGACAAGTGGCCAGATGCTCTTTTTTTCCATGCTGTCCCAGAATTTGTTAGCCATAATTGCATATCCCTATGTTTGAGTAGAAATATTTCCCACCATGGCAAATTGCCCAACTTCATTAAGATGTCACTGTGGTTTGATCTGAATTTTTAAAATGGAAAGTTTCTCTTGCTATATTCAGTCCTAGGAAGTTTTGCCTTTGCCACTATGCTTCTCCTACTTTCCATATGACATACTACCTAAAATATTATACAATTTTCTCATTTATTGGTTATTTTTTCTGCATTTATTCTGCATCCAAACTCATGAGTATAAACTTCCAAGGAATCATTTTTTTGTTCATGAACTTAAAAGTAAATAAGCACATAGCAATTCTCTGAAGATGTTTTTAAAAGGTCAAATGTCAGAATATCAGAAGTTAGTTATTAATACAAATTGTGTGCTATACAAAACTTTAGGATACCTTTCATTAAACATGCTTTCTTAATGATTTAATTAGTAAATATCTGCCATTTAAATTATATGAGAAAGAGAAATAAGTTTTTCTTCCACACCAGAATAAGTTTGATTAATTTTAATACTGTAGAGATTATAAACACCTGCCACTTTTCTGTATTTGACATATAAAAACCCTGAATAATACTCACTAAATGAACTTACTATTTTGTACTCATTTTATTTCATAAATCCTCTAATCACACTCCGTCAAAATTCTGTGGTGACATATCCACCTGTTTCAGTATAAAATCATTATATATTCTACTGTTTAAATCTTTTCACAGCTTGAATTTGGCTTATAAGCCTCATTGCAAGTTGAGCTTCCATTATTCAGTTTCTCTTTAAGTGCTACAAACATGTGCTGTGGAAATGGAAGGTCTCACATTTCTTAGAAACACCTGTGTGAAGGTCTTGCTGTTATCAAGTGCTGGAACAGGAACTCTTTGGAAACACCAGAGAAGTTCCGTGGCAACAAGGGTCTGGGGGCCAGAATTACAGAAGAAAGAAAATTAGAGGATGAAATTATAAAATCCAAATTTGATTCTGGTTTTTACCTATGTGGGAACTGGCACGGATGCGGAGAATCAGGCAGTCTAACCATGTAGCATGTAACAAGGACAGTTCTTGTTAATGTTGTAGAGCTGCCGATACCAAAAAAATAAAAATAAAAATATGGAAGTAGATGTATTTGAAGAAGGGGAGATAAGCAGACAGAGGAAACGGAGATAAGGAAAATGAACCTATATTCAGTAGCTTCCAGAAAAATGATTGCACAGAAATGGTACTTTTGGAAAATTTAAGAGTGGGCTGATAAAAGTGATGATTGTTTACAAAAATACCACAGTGATAATAGGACAAAATTTGAAATTCAGAATCTTTTGAGGTGATTTAGAGACAGAATTCCTGGGATGCCATTGGGGAGACATCATTTAAATCAGACATACAAAGATCAACAAACTATCAAGTCAGAATCCAGAAGCTCAGTTGTTAGTAAAAATATAGGTATTCTAAACTATCATACTTGGCTTGCAGACGATAGTATTGTTTCTTTCTTTATGAAAGCTAAAATAACTGGATTTATGTTGAGGTCTTTGATCCACTTGGACTTAAGTTTTGTGCACAGTAACAGATATGGGTCTATTTGAAGCCTTCTACATGTTGACATCCAGCTATGCCAGCACCATTTGTTGAAGATACTTTCTTTTTTCCATTGTACAGTTTTGGCTTCTTTGTCAAAAATTATATGTTCATAGATGTGCAGATTAATGTCAGGGTCTTCAATTCGATTCCATTGGTCCACATGTCGGTCTTTATGCCAGTACCATGCTGTTTTTATTACTGTAACTCTATAGTAGAGCTTGAGATCAGGGATCACGATGCCTCCAGAGGTTATTTTATTTTATTTTATTGTACAAGATTCTTTTGGCTATCCTGGATTTTTGTTTTTCCATATGAAGTTGAGTAATATTCTTTCCAGGTCTGTGAGGAATTGTGTTGGTATTTTGATGGAGATTGCATTGAATCTATAGATTGCTTTTGGTAAGATTGCCATTTTTACTATGTTAATCCTGCCTATCCATGAGCATGGGAGATCTTTCCATTTTCTGACATCTTCTTCAATTTGTTTTTTCAGGGACTTAAAGTTCTTGTCATATAGGTCCTTCACTTGCTTAGTTAGTGTTACCCCAAGGTATTTTATATCATTTGTGGCTATTATAAAGGGTGATGTATCTCTGATTTCCTTCTCAGCCTCTTTGTCAACTGTATATAGGAGGGCTACTGATTTTTTTGAGTTGATCTTGTATCCTGCTATGTTCCTCAAGGTGTTTATAAGCTGTATCAGTTCCTTGGTCGAATTTTTGGGGTCACTCATGTATACTATCATGTCATCTGCAAATAGCTAAAGCTTGACTTCTTCCTTTCCAATTTGTATCCCCTTAATCTCCTTATGTTGTCTTATTACTCTGGCTAGAACTTCAAGTACTATATTGAATAAGTATGGGGAGAACAGACAGCCTTGCCTCGTTCCTGATTTTAGTGGAATTGCTTTGAGTTTCTCTCCATTTAATTTAATGTTGGCTGTTGGCTTGCTGTAAATTGCCTTTATTATGTTGAGGTATGTTCTTTGTATTCCTGGTCTCTTCAAGACCTTTATCATGAAGGGGTGTTGGATTTTGTCAAATGCCTTTTTGCATCTAGTGAGATGATGGTGTGGTTTTTTTCTTTGAGTTTGTTTATATGGTGTATTACATTGACGGACTTTTGTGTGTTGAACCACCCTTGCATCCCTGGGATGAAGCCTACTTGATCATGGTGGATAATTGTTTTGATGTGTTCTTGGAGCCTGGTTGCCAGTATTTTATTGAGTATTTTTGCATCAATGTTCATGAGGGAGATGGGTCTGTAGTTATCTTTCTTTGTTGCATCTTTGTTTGGTTTAGGAATCAGGGTAATTGTAGCCTCATAGAAGGAGTTTGGTAATGTTCCTCTGTTTCAATTTAGAGAGTATTGGTATTAACTCTCCTTTGAAGATCTGGTAGAATTCTGCGCTGAAACCATCTGGTCCTGGGCTTTTTTTGGTTGGGAGACTTTTAATGACTGATTCTATTTCCTTAGGAGTTATTGGACTATTTAAATAGTTTATCTGGTCTTGATTTAACTTAGGTATGTGGTACCTATCCAGAAAATTATCCATTTCTTTTAGATTTTCCACTTTTGTGGAGTAGAGGTTTTTGAAGTATGACCTGATAATTCTCTGGATTTCCTCATTGTCTGTTATTATGTCCCCCTTTTCATTTCTGATTTTGTTAATTTGAATGCTCTCTCTCTGTCTTTTGGTTAGTTTGGATAAGGGCTTGTCTATCTTGTTGATTTTCTCAAAGAACCAACTCTTTGTTTCATTAATTTTTTTATTGTTCTCTACTGATTGGGATTGCATTGAATCTTTATTTGAGACAGTTGTGAGACGTATGTTCAAGAGGAGAAGAAAAGTGGGACTTTAACCAATGGATGGGATTAATAGAGTATATAAAGACTGACATTGAAAAGTACGACAGGAAGAATTTGATCTACCATATAATTGTACATGGAGTCTCTGATGGGGAGATCAACAAAAACATTCAATCTCAGTCATGCAACACTAAAAATGATGCAATGAAAGGT
>CABHPP010123506.1:0-46370 GCA_902168425.1 Peromyscus attwateri | reverse complement strand
CACGCCTTATATACCTTTCTGCTTCCTGCCATCACTTCCTGAGATTAAAGGTATATGTCACCATGCCTGGCTGTTTCCAGTGTGGTCTTGAACTCACAGAGATCCAGATGGAGCTCTGCCTCCCAAGTGATAGGAATAAAAGTGTGAGTGCCACCATTTTCTGGCCTCTATGTCTGTCTAGGTGGCTGTTCTGTTCTCTGACCCCAGATAAGTTTATTATGGTGTGCAATATATTGGGGGACACAATATCACCACAGTCTCAAGTAAATAAATAACATAAATGAATAAGTGAAGTACTCTCAGAGATGTTAAAGGGACTGGGAAGATGGTTCAGTAGATAAAATGTTTGTGGAACGTACTTTACATGTTATTATCTGCATGCTCTTTTTCAAGGAAGGCAGAGTTTGTTCAGATCATGTTGAGAGTGCAGGTCGTCGCGGTGGGGAACGTATGGTAGCAGGAGCTTGAGGAGGTAGATGGTCACATCCCAGCTGTATGCCTTCTCCTCCCCTTTTTTAAATCCACCGAGACCAGTGTGCTGCCCATGTATTCATAGGCGTGGGACCACACTGGAGCTACCAGAAGGCGTACTCTTAAAGCAAAAATGATTATCCTGCCCAGAAGCCACCAACTGCCAATAGTATGGTAGGCTCATGAGTCTTTCTGTTCTGGTGTTGGAGTGTTAACTGGCATTATCTGTGAGGGTCTTGTGCATGAATTCACAGCCGGTGTGAGTTCATGAGTGCCATGGCCTTATCATGTCCAGAAGATACTGCTTCACTCCAGTCTTCCCTAACTCCTGGCTCTTAACATCTTTCTGCCCCCTTTTCCTCAGTGTCCCATTGAAGGCTGAGAATTCCATGGGCACTTACTCTCTGTACTTTGACCAGTTGTGAGTTTCTGCACTAACCACCATCCATCCACTGTACAAAGAAAATGCCTCTATAGACTCTGAGAGTTGTGCCAATCTACAAGTATAGAGATACGGATTTAGAGGGCAGAGTGATACTGTGTCTATTTGGCAAAATAGTAGCAGTACGTTCAACCCTAGGGCCTATGTGCTCCCCAACCATGGGTTCTTGAGCAAATTTACAGTCTAGGCAAGTGTTCCCTCCTGAGGAATGGGCCCTAAATCCAGTCAGCAAGCAGTTGGTTAGCCCCATGACATTTTTCCACTCTTGTACAGATGGGCATATTTTGCTGACTTTTGTAGTGCTCTGGAGGGTTCACAGCTGAATAAGACTATTGATGGTCTCTCTCCCCCAGCGGCCTCTGTAGCACTTCTGGGTACTGGCCAGCAGTGAGGAAGCTTCCCAGTCAGTATGAACTTGATTTCTCCATGTCCTTTGAACAAAATATGTGGGGTCCTCAGCAAAAGGTTTTTACCATCAAGTTCTGGAGAGCAACCAAGAACAGTGGCGACAGCCTAGATTGTTTGGTGGTGTCTCTAGGATACTCCTGACCAACAACATGAAGGAAGTATTCCACACCTGACACTGGGGTTTTTACTTGGCAACCCATGTCTTCTGAAAAGAGCATAATCCCTTACTTACTTATCTCCATTTTTTAAGCATTGTGGTTTGTGATATCTTTGAAAGAATCCTGCTGACCTGTATTCTTAGTGGCTTATTGAACTCTCCTCCTTGGTAATTCTCTTGGAGACACACGATTGTGCTTTCCAAAGACTTCATTGGTCAAAGAGACAGTAATAATCACTTTCCTCAAATCCTCAAATTTTACAGAGGTGCCAGGTCATATCACAGTTTAATAACAGTTAATAAAAAGCCATTTTAAAATGTTCACTATCTCATTAACAAAAATCGGCTTTCCCTGCAGTTGTTCTTCCAGACTTTCATTCTGAATCAGTAATGGACCGAGCAACGTTTTACAGAGAAAGAGCTTGCCTTTGTCCCCCTAGTGGCCACGTGAAAAATAGCAAGTACAGCTAAGATTCAATAAATGACCACACGGGTGAAAACTTACTCCACTGTATTCCTTGTTTTACAGGTAAAGAAAATGGACTGAAAGATGAAGACTTGGCCAGTACGACACAATTTTTTAGTAAGTCATCAGCACATCAAAAGGTTTGGTTCTATTCTCAACATTACCGTGTCTGGATAAGTACTAAGAATTGGATGTAAGACTTTTACAATGTTTCTTATCAACTAACGCTCAAATGTACTTCCATTTCCTTCTTACTTCTAGAGGAATTTTTTATACGAAACAGTTTCCTCTGAATTGAAACATTCCCTTTAGGAAAGGACTGGGGAGGCTCAAAAGAATCAGAGAGTAAACAAACCTCACATGTCTGGGAAAGTTGGCACCCAAAAGATTTGTGAGAGGCCCTCCCCGAAGTTAGGAGAGCAGTGAACAGGTGTGAATGGAGAAGGCTGTGAGCAGTCGACTTGCCTTTAGGAGATCTGCCGTCCAGTTCCACTGGCAGCAAGTCATGCAGTGTGCTCCAGGGTCCCAGTTTTCATGTGCTGTCACTTACAATAGGGTAGGCTTTTAGTGATCCATTTCTTCTCCTGTAAGTAACCTGTCACCCATACTCCTCTAAGTAACCCAAGTAAAGCCCATTGGTTCACCAAGATGGACTTTGGTGACTGACATCCGTACTTTGATCTATTGTGGGCTTCCTACCTGGGTTAGATGTGTGTGTCATACCTCCCCAGGAAAAGACCCAAGCACTAAAATTGTAAGTAAATTTTCCAAGGGGTATAGAGAAGACCTCAGCTGTGACTCAGAGCTCTTCCTGACCCTCTAGGAAGAATTTCATCCTCAGGAATCAAGACTTCCCCTGAAGGTCAAGAAACACTTAGAGGCAGCTGTCGAAAAGCTAGAGAGAGTCAACACACCTTTGTAGATGGTAAAGTACACGAAGTAAATGGAAAAATGGGCATCAAGAATGGATTCTAACTCTGCTTAAAAGGAGAAGAAATGAACTGACACTGGCTTTTCTCAGTTTTAGAGAATCCTTAGGTAGGAAACATTGGAAGCAGGTGGTATACATCAAACACAAAATAAAGCTAAGTTTTCTTGATTTGAAAGAAAACGTTATGTTGCTTATTCACTGGTCCTTAAATTGAGCAAAAGTATGGTTTGGATACAAAATTTTTTTGGACAGCAAAAATATGGTTTGGAAATAAATCCATTAGAAAACTGAAACCATTATCCAGATATTTTGAGGCAAATAATATAGAAGACAGTCGTGTAACACTCAAAACATGTTTATCTTAGAACCAGACATTTCAGACCTTGGCAGGTTCTAATTTTCACATCATGGCACATAGGCTCAGCCGTAAGTTCTGTAGGTCTGAAAACACCTGCAGGAGCTCACTTCAAAGTGTGGGCTTGCACCTCAGCTGCAAGTCTTTACCTTGTGTGACCTTGAGCAAAGTGCCTCCCATTCCTCGCTTCCCTGATCTGAAAAGGAGGAGGTAGCGATATCTGGTGCACAGATTGTCAGAAAGACTAGATAAGGTCATGTACATAAAAAAAAAAAAAAAAACAAGTACATGGTGGGCTGGAGAGATGAGTCTGCAGTTGGGAGCACTCACTGCTCTTGTAGAGAATCTGAGTTCAGTTCTGAGCACCCACCTTGAGTGAGTTGCAACTGCCTATGACTCCAGCTCCTGGGCATTTGATGCTCTCTTCTGGACTCCTTGAGTACTTGTACTCGCATGTACGCATGCAACACACACATGAAATTAAAAAATAAAAAAGAGCAGGTTCCTGGCATATCCTTTGAATACAGTGCATGTTATTGTTCTTATGAAAATAGTTATGTGCCCATTTTCTGTGCTTTAAGCCTATACTGAAAGCAAGAATAGACAGTGAATGAAAGACGTTTAAGATTGAAAAATGAGAATCATTTTGTGTCCAGTTCCTCTAACTCTAGTAAGATGTGGCATTGGATTTGACATGGGTGATACTTGTTTTCTCATCTAAAATAAAAAAAGAAAAGAAAAGAAGCTTGTATATAAATTCATTAAAATCATGTTTGATAAAGATGTGCACAATCATTCATGACAAGGGTCATCCTGAACATGACAAAATGTCTTTAGGAGTAGGACTCATCTCTGCCTCAAGTTGCCAGCATTTCTCATCTTGAACCACAGAAAATTTGAAAACCCTCTGTATGTTGAGCTAAAATCAGCCATGCCCTTTCATCATTTGATCAGATCTAAGATGCCAATGGTAGGAAGCAGTGACATTATTTTATGTGTCGCTGAGAAAAAGAAAGGACCAGCCAATTATACCATGATGTCATACTTTCTTAGCTCATCAGTTATCACAGGCACATACAGACATTTCAGTGAGGTCAAAATATGAAAATATGGGTGTTATAGAATCAACAAAATATGACATTGTCTAGTGGCTGAAGCTTCTGACACACTAAAACCAGTCTGAAGACTGGAAATGTAGCACAGTGATAGAGGGTTTATCTAACATGTGTGAAGCCATAGGTTCAATCCCTGGCAGTGGAAGAAAAGGAAAGAAAAAAAAAGGCCAATTAAATCATTCCATAGAACAGTTGTCCAAGGACAGGAATCCTCTCTTTTTCAGTCTTATTACCATTAACTCATAAGCATGATCTTAAACCTATCTCCACTTTCCATCTACTGAATCCACTCTCATTCGTCTGAATTTCTGCTTATTCGTTCATATAAACACCAAGCGTTTTCTCTAGCATCAGACATAAAACAATAACTAAAACAAACAAATGCTGTAACTTCAATAATTCAGTGTAAATGTAAATAGCAGAGGAAACAGAATATGTAAGCAATGAAGTCTAGCCAGAGCACTAAGGATGTCTTAGGATGTGCAAGAGAGGATAAGAAACCAGGAAGAAAAGGGAAACTAGACATGGTACCCAAAGAGGTACTGAAGGCCAAGGTGAGCGAGGGTCTGTTCTAGACAGAGTACTTTTACATACAATAATTTGTCTTTTTTCCATCTCTCACCTTCATCTTTGCCTTCTTTTTGACAGCCATGATACACTGTGGAATTTGATGTTCTCACTATCTATAAAATCCCAAAATATTTTTGAACATATGCTATTATATTGTCTTCCCCCACTTCAGCCTGTCATTCTCCCTAATCAAGTGTTTCTAAAATTGGAAGGTGGGTTGGTGTGAGAGGAGAAAAAAAAATTTTTTTTTTTGCTTTTTGGAGGAAAATGTAGGATTTTGTGTTTATTTTGGTATATACCACTTATTTAAAAGAACACACTAAGCCAGTAATGGTGATGCATGCCTTTAATCCCAGCACTTGGGAGGCAGAGGCAAGTGGATCTCTGAGCTCAAGGCCAGCCTGGTCTTCTGGGTTCCAGGACAGCCAGGGCTACACAGAGAAACCCTTATCTAGAAAAACAAACAAACAAAATGGGAGGCAGAGCTTTTGCCTAGCACCTGCAAAGGCTCTGAGTTTGACCCCCAACACTACAAACAGGATTAAAGCAAAAGAACATACTAGCATGTTAAATTTCTTCTTAATAGTCAGTCTGTCCTGAACAAAAGCCTGTCCCTTCATTGTAATAGTGCCAGTTTGGTTACCAGTCTACCAGACTTGAGTTGTACATATATGAATAGACAAATTTATATTCTTCAACAGGGCAGTGAATAAAATGTAAAAAAAAAAAAAAGAAGAAGAAATAAATCCATTCTATCGATCCTGAAATGCCGTAGTATTAAAAGTATCTTGTGTAGGTCAATGGCATTTGCTGCTATATAGTTATCTCATTGGGAAGTCTCCTGGCTTGCTGTAATCTACCTGTAGTATTGAGTGAAATATAATGATCAAGAGGGAAACATCTTAAGGCAACCAGGGATCCAACCCACTTTAGATATCATGTTGGAAGCTCTCCCAGGGCTGGGAACCTATAGAAGCACATGCAGTTTGTATGGATTTGTTTGAGCTCACATTGAGATGTCTACAGTGCTTACAAAAACGAGAATTCCATGGAGAGTTCCTGTCTCCTTTGTTTCGCTTCAATAGCCCTTAGAAGTCACTAAAATTCCCTCCTACTCTTTTAATCATGTTCCTAGCTTTCACTGACACATTGAAGTGCATGTGCACTCAAACATACAGAGCAGATGTGGGGGAAGGGCATTTGTGCCTCAGTGAACTCTCCTCACGAGTGTTCACCAGAGTGATGAAGCTGCAAGCAATGCGAAGTGTGCTTTTCCGAATAGTAGCACATGTAGGGTGCATTTTACCCCCAAGTATCAGATTCCCTGCAATTAGAGTGACAGATAATTGTAAGCCACCATGTGGTGATGAGAATCAAATGTGGGTCCTCTGCGAGTGCAATCAGTGCTCTTAACCACTGAGCCATCATTTCAACCCCCAGGATTATTTATTTACATGTATCTCTATTGCAGGGATAAGATAGTCTATTAATCATTTGAAGACAGACTTAGGAGAAGTCAGAACACTCTTCATCAAAATTAATATCCTGGGCTGAGGAGATGGGTCAGTGGGTAAAATACTTGATACACAGGCGTGAGAACGTGAGTTCAGATCCTTAGAATCCGTGTAAAAGCTGACTCTTGTGGTGCAGCTGTAATCTCAGTGCTGAGGGATAGAGACAGGCAGGGCTGTGTACATCACTGGCCAGCCAGTCTAGCCAACCCTTGACTTCACATTCAGTGGGACACACTGTCTCAAAAACAAATAATTAAAGTGAAAAGCAATAGAGAAAGGTACCTGACTTTGACATCTGGCTTGCCTCCATATAAGGACAGACACACACATACATACACACACACACACACACACACACACACACACACACACACACACACAAAATTCCTAGTCATGGTCTCTGAAGGAGAGACTTTTTTTTAATGAAACTTTACAAAAACAGGTGGGAGACGTCAAGCAATGTTGGCTACCATGTACACATAAAACAATGACGTGCCCTGGCACTATTTCAAGGTCACCAACCTACTAAAGAAAGCAGGGGAATGTGGCAAGTAAGGGCTTTTCTAGATTGTCTTCCCTGCATTCAAGGACATGCCCTAAGTGTGTCTGTTCACTTTGGTCCTAGAAAAGCCAGGGTAGCCCTCGTGAATGTGCCCTCTACTCCCTTCCCAGCCCCAGCTCCCTACCCATCTTCAAGAAATTAAATGGAGAGGCGAAACAATGATAGAAGCCTGTCTTGCCTTTCCAAAACAGGCAAGCTTCTGGAACTTGCCAAGGGTGGTGCTGTTTGCCTTGTGGACTTAAGGGCAGAGGAGGGCAGAGAGGTAAAGGAACAGCACAAAGAAAAGAAGGAGAATAACTCAAAGCAGGACACTGATGCCTTCTCAACACCTGCTTCTAGACCTTTCCAGAGGCCCTGCAGAATCCCACTCTTGGGCTCATTACAAAACCCCATGCCATGATAAGGATTGCCACATTTTTTCAGCGCTCTCTGACTAGTTTCTGTGACTTGTCAAGGTGTTCCAGGGTGCCAAAGAGCGACGTACAGCAGGACTTAACAGTAATGAGCAATGTTCAGTCCACTGCCTCTGAAAGAATGAGCTAACCCTGGGTATATTTTATCAATATCATAATTGAACAATAACAGTCATTGTGGTAAATGTCAGTAGGAAGTTCCAAGAATCACATAAAGTCCTTTAGTATGATATCCTGGGGTTACACACTCCTTAATGTCACTTAATGCTGCCACATGAAACTGTTCAGGAGCAAGCTGATTGTCCACTCTTAATAAAATGAGGTTGTTTTAACTACCTTTGATGTGTGGCTAATGGAGTTTGAAGGGTAATACATCACAAATAATTAAGAGATTTCCTTTGTGAGATATTAACTGGTTCGATGGATAGAAAATCTATTTCACTATCATCCTTCATATAGCATAAAATCAGTTAATTTATACATCTGTCTGCTAGAGGCAATCTTACACAATGTATTTTTTATTAACATACTTGCATATATATATGCTCCTGTATTCATTTATTATCACACATGCTAATAAATTATATAGGCACACAGACTTTGTGGACACCCTGGTTGGCATGTACACATCCAGGTTCTTCATCTCTTGTTCTTCCTGGCTTTATTACCTTAGGCAGCGTTCTTAACCTCTACCATGCCTTTAGCAATCTCTTTCCTCTGTATTTTTCGGCAGGAAAAAAAAAATCACATCATATTGACAAAAGAATGCCATCAAATGGTCTCTAAGAATATGTTGTGAGCTGTACAGGACTATACAGACGTACCAAGATAGTCTTTCAAATTAAGAAGTATGTAACCTGAGGGGTGAGTAAATGTGAAGCAGCTGTCCGCTCCCTCAACCCTTCTCCACAGCAGTTCAAATGGCCACATGAAGGGAACATGTTCAGCCTCCTGTCTGCAAACTGAAGGCAGCTCCTCATCACAGGGATGTCTTTTCAAGTCTTTCCACCATCCATGTGCAGAACATCTGTGCTAAGACCGTTCCACATACAATTCTTTGAAGCATCGCCTGCCTGGAAGAAATACTTTGATTTGGGCTTCATTAAAATGCCTGAACTTCTATTAGGGACACAAAAGGTTTTCTAGTAAGAGCTCTCTTGGGAAGAAGACCAACCTCTAGCTAGTTAAATCACTCAGAAACCAAGTGGCTGGAATGTCTTTAGAGCACCAGGCAATGGAAATCTTGCTAAGAGCTTGCAGCATGCACAAACAGCTGGCTTGGGATGTGCTGACCCGGGGTGAAACCATTGTGGTAATTAGGTTTAATTTCTTAATCCAACAGTGCCTGGCTGCAACGTGTCTATATCTTCTATACAGAAAGGTCGCGATTCTCCTTTAACAATGCTTTGACGTAGTTAAGATTTCTGCAGCTCAGTCCCTTCATAGTAGAAGTCGTTTCTTGGCAAGTATAAGGATAGCCTTCCAGACAGCTATGTGAACCAAGGAGTTTAACATAGACGTTATCTGACTTCAGTAACTTCCCAGAAAGATCTCAAAGCATTAAACAAGTCTTAAATACCAATATACGCCTTAATCTGCAAGTGCAGTGTATCCTGGTATCAGCTCATTTAGAAAGATGACTCAACCATGGAGACATTGGTGAGCCTGAGAGGTTTGGATTTGAACCGCTTCTACGCTCTCCGGGGGCATATGGCTTCATGCTACAGCACTCTGGAGTTACACACTCCAAAACAGAACCAGAGCTCCTGAAGCTAAAAAATAAATAAATAAATAAAACCCGTGTTCTTGAAATGAAAGAAGCAAAGACATTCATGAATCTGTCTGCTCGCGTCTGTTTATGCTATAAAGAACAGCCGTCGGTATTGTTACCTCAGGAGACCGGGGTTATTTTATTCGCGTGCATGTTGTGCGTGCCGTCTCCCCCAAACTGGCCCACAGCGCCACGCGGTACCATGTCCCCGGGAATCTTAATTGCCTGGTCTATTAGAAAAGAACATCCGACCGTTGCCGGTAATTGAACACGGTGCATTTTGATAGCATAAAAGAAAGATCAGATAGAGTCACACAAGTTCTCAGTATGTCTTAAGCCGTCCCCTAAAAAATATATATATAAGAAAAAAGAGGAAGGGGAAGCCTGGGGCTGCAGGAGTGTTCCAGAGAGCGAACTGCTCCGGACTTCAAACACTGGGAGTCATTCTGTCAAGGGGAGGGGGCGGGCGGGGGCAGGCACTGGGCCTCTGTAACAAAGTCCTCCTCTCTTTGCTCCCTCCCACTTCATTCACTTGCAAATCAGTGTGTGCCCACAAGAGCCAGCTCTCCCGAGCCATAACCTTCCCATCCCGAGAGCTGCAGTTCCAGCCACAGCAGCAGCAAGAAGCACAGAGCCGGCGACCGTGGCGGAGGCAGGAGCATCCTGGGCTAGTTGCGGGGTGTCCCCAGGATCCGGAAGGCGAACAGAGGTGGGTTCGGTCTCCGTTGGTAATGCGGGAGCTTGTGCGTACGTTTTCTGTCTGTCTTTCCTTCTCTTTCTTCTTTATATATACATGTCTTTAAATCAGTAGCGTTGATGGAAGCCAATCAGAGGAAGAGAGCGGTCCTCTGCGCCGGGTGTGTGCGGTGCGCGGAGTTGGGAGGGATGCTCAGCTGCGAGCTGGAGTGCGGGCGGGCGCGCGGGTCGGGCTGCTTGGTGGCGCTGCTGCCCCTGCCCAGGACCGGCGCCGCTTCCCGGGGAGCCTGGGCGCCTCTCCTCCGCCGCCTGGTAAGACCGAGCCGCCTAGGGGTTTGTGGGGGGTGGCAGGGAACAGTGCGGACTAGAGGAAGCTGCCGACGACGTCCTCTCGGTGGGGCTGGCAGAGGCGGCCAGCCGAGCTCCAGCTTTGCAAAGTTGGCTGGTCAATTACCAAGGGCGCTAGTGCGTGCAGAAGCGGTGGAGCCGTTTGGGGCTTGATTTATTTCCACCTACCCAACAATACAAGGGTCTGTGTGGTAAATGCTTGGGCCGAGTTACGTTTTTGGCTTCGAGAGTAACGCAGAAATTAATTCAGGTAGTCTGAAAACTCTGGAATGCTCCCAATAAGGAAAACTTACAGAGATGGTTTGGCTGAGAGAATGAGCTAAAGGAAACTGTTAGCTTGCATGTTCGGAGCAATGCCTGCAGGCTTCTACAGGACAGAAATGCTTAGGCTGCAAGGCAAGTCCGACACTGGACTTCGAAAATGGAGCACACTGTCCAGGGAAAAGTCATGTGGAAGACGCCGCTCTCCAGAGCTCTTCCACGGCTGTACGCGCGCTCACGCACACACACACACACACACACACACACACACACACACACACACACATCTGGGGGAGAATGCCTTCCTCTGACTGGAAAGCAGATCTGGTGCGCCTGATTTTAGGTATCAAATGCAGGAGCGGAGTTCCCAATGCGTTCCTGTGGAATTTAATCCAGCGTCCTATACTGCAGCAGAGCTGGGGTCACTTCTCCGTAGTTATTCGTCTGCCAAGAGTTATGGTCCATCTCGAGATGGGAGATGCTGGCGAGGTCAATGTGGTACTGAGGAATGTTGTCGCTGCTGCAATAAAATCCATATTTTATGGGAAGTTACACGCAGGTCTCTGTTTGCAAGGGGCTGGTCGCCTAACTTAAGTGCTACTGAGAACATTCAAGAACCAGGAAGTTTAATCATGTGGAATGTTCACACATTTCTCTCTCCCACTCATTTTTTTTTCCTATGAAGACACTTTCTTAGGATAGTCACTGCAAGCTGTATCAGCCTGTGTCTCTTCACTTTCTCTTACTGAAGTCACACACTGTGGACCAGAAAAGATATTTCCTTTAACAGTGTGGCTGGGGTGTACTTATGTGTCTGGGGTGGGAGATGAATGCTAATTGTGAGCTTTCTCAGTGGTTAATTATCCAGGGGGTGCAGACTCCTCCCTGTGATGCTAACGGAGCCAGAGATGTGGCTAGTTAATGGACAACTCCTCTCAGAGAATAAGTAACAGCCATGTGAATGATGGCCAACGCTGGCTTATTTTCCTTCTTTTCTTGCTGACGGTTTTACCTGAAACTGGAAACCCTCAGGATTCTTCCTGCTTTGGGGGAGTTCCGGAGGCGGATGGACAAACACCCTTCCCAATTTAGCTTGAGCGCAGTCCTTTGTGTGTGAGCACTTGCGAGACTCTGGGTTTGGCATTTTGGAGAATCCAAAAGCCAGTTGTGACCAGAAAGAGGATATGATAAAGCAGATGGCTTCATGATGTCATGAAGAGGGCAAAGTGCATACCAGGGGCCATATTTTCGTCGCAGCGCTAAGAAACTTAAATCCAACAGAGAACTGTGCCTCACTCCCCTTTTCCCTTCAGTGTGTTCTGATTAACAAAGTGTTGGGGTGAAATAAAAGGTAGCTCTCTTCCTACCTGGTCTCATGGGTGGTGCCATACTTTGGAAGCAGAGGAAGTAATCAATGTCTTCAGAAAATACAAGGTAACAGTACATTGCTGAGAGAAAAATGCAATGATATAACTCCACTGTATTTGTCCACAATTATCTTTTGCTGCCATTAGAAGGAAGTGACAGGCTGGTGTCTCCAGGGGGATTTCCAGTCCCTCTCCTAGTTGGCTTTTATGTCAATTTATTGCAATTACATTTCTCAGTGCTAACTCTGCAAAGATAATATACGGAACAAAAGCATTTCCTATCAATTTGTCTACTGCCAAAAAACCTGTGCCTTGGCTCCTCCACTCACCACCTTCCACCAGCTTTGCAAGGAAAAACTTGCTGTGAAACATCCTCCTCTCTCAGGGACAAAACTGTCCTGCAGAGTGCTTGAGACACTTGCTAACAGCTGGCATTTCTAGAAATCACATCATGAGGGATCACATGCCCCTTTACTGAAGCAACAAGTTAGAACAATGACTTTGGCATGTCTAATTAGTGGTAATGGGATGACTGCCCCATCCAAGGATTAAAAACAGAGATAAACCGTGGAAAGCACCCACCTTCCTTGGGAATTTTTGTGTGGGCTCCCTTCCTGGCTCTACCTGCTTTGTAGTTGTGGATGACAATGTATTATTAAGGCTTCATCTTTCCAGCTCCCGCAACTTTCCTGTTTAATTGGGAGGGACCTGTAGTGGACCACTCCAGGCCTCCGCTGTGCAGTTCAATTGCAACATAGATCTTACTATGGTAATAAGAGCTTGTCTGCTTTTTCTTCATAGACAAGTTATTCTCCATGCAGAACCTTTATACATGTCTCAGGTCAAAACCATTGTCTGCCATTTCTCTAGTTCTCTTCATTAAAGGGACTTCTGAGGTATTTTCATCATTTTCTAAGTATCTTTTGGTTATTCAAAAGTCTACATATGGTTCCAAATCAAAGCAATAGCCAATTAATCATGAGCCTACCATTATCAAAATTATACAAGATTCTCCTTATATATTTTCCTAGAACCTTGCCAAGGCTCTGCTTCCTAAATACCATCTTACCAACTACTAAGAATGAGTTTATAGTTATGATTACAACCACTAAAGACTCTCACCACTAAAGAAACGTTTGGGGGGAGAAAAAAACAGTAACTCATTTAGGGATCCATAAACATGCAGGGCTTGCGCTGAAAGAGAGGCATCTGGGGGTAAGAAGTCCCCATTCAAATAAACATAAGTTCCAAAGCGGTTAAGATACACATGATGCTCTGTTCTGATTGTTACGTGTCATAATTGTTCTCTATGTTCTTTCAGGTAACTTCTTTTGAAAAAATATTTATTACATTTTTTCTTTTATTTGTGTGTGTGTGTGTGTGTGTGTGTGTGTGTGTGTGTGTGTTATACACACATGCCATGGCACCTGTGTAACTCAGACAGCTTGTAGGAGTAGGTTCTCTGCTTCCACCCTGTGGATTCCCAGGATCAAAGGCAAGTCATTAGGCTTCGCTGCAAGTGCCTTTACCCACTGAGCCATCCTACTGGCCCTAGATAACCCCCCTCTTTAAAGGCTTCTCCTGGAGCTTGGAGTTAGATAAGTTCCGGGGGGTGAATCAGCTTTTTCTGCTGACAATCTTCAGCTTTCGACTTCCAATTGAAAAATCGTTCAGAAGTTTGAAATGTGTTGCAAATGAGATAACACCCTGCAGAAGCCCACGTGGCCTTGGCCTTGCTTAGTCACTGCAGCCATTCACCAGGGCCCATCAGAATTAGGGTCTCATTTATGACAATGACAAGCAATGACTCCGTCTGAATTGCATTTTTCATAGCGTCTGCACCTAGCCAGTGTCTACCGAGGAGCCTACCTCATTTGCTTCACACAAAGGTGAGAACGCAGATAATCAAACTTTCGGGGGCTCCACTTGTTTCTGAATAATGATTCTTTAATTCAAAGACTCAAGAACGTTATGGAAATAGGTGAGCTGCAGACAAAAAGAAAGTTAGACATGCATGCCCACAGGGGAGAGGAAAGGGAGAGAGAGAGAGAGAGAGAGAGAGAGCATTTGTGAAAATGTTCTACAATCTAGGGAAGAAATGCAGAAATGTAGGTTGCTCTTGTTCTATTTTATCTCTATGTTTCCATAGGGATGTCTATCTTCATCTTATGATAAATGGGAGAAGTGGACACATTCTTGGATATAAACAGTAATGGTTTTGTTTGAACTTGCTCTTGTAAAAATTAATTTGCCTATAGTTTTAAAAGTTCCTCTTTAGGGGGAAAGGTTCCTATTTTCGAAGCAGTCCTATGAGAAACTTCAGACTTCCCCTAACTATTGAACTAACTGAATATAGTCCTTGGAACACTATCAACCACAAAATAGGAACCTAAGGAACATGGGAGAAAGTGTAAGCAATCTTTCAGAAAGTTGGTTCATTCACTAGATGAAAAACAGTCAGATTGTTTAAGCCAAAACAGTTTGGCCTGAGGGAAGCAACTTCAGCCAGTAGTCTAGCTGCTCAAGACTAGACTATTCAGGGAACTTCTAAGACTTCCAGTAAAAAACGCCTGCTGTATGAGGATTATCTCAAGAGCACCTTCATAAATGTTTCGTCGATGTGTGTGTGCAGAGGGCCTTGTCTCCCATCCCCACAGATTTCTAGAAATCATTCCACTTCGTTTCATTAATATCTTGACATGAACACTGTTGAGTACCCAATTTCTCGAGCAGTCACACCACCTTGCTGAGATTTATAAGAAGGGTTTAATTAAAATCACAATGTTACTATTAAAATTTGATTTGCATTATTTGGCAGCATAGGTCGAAAGCTGCTAGCAACAGACAGGCAGTGCTCTCATGGAAGTGAACAGTTTTTGAAGATGAAGATCATAATGCTAGCATGCCATGGGGTCTGATTTATCTTCACAACTCATCATTTGAGAGCACACCGTGTCTTTCTAAAATTTCCTAAATCAGTAGGTCTGTCCAAAGATGTTCAAGAAACCTAATAAGTTGCAGGAATAAAAAAAACAGAAATAAGAAAAGTTAAGCTGAGGACGTGGCCAAGACAAAAACAGATAGAGGTGAATTCCATGGATGTTGGAACACAAGAATCAAAATAGAATGAAGTGTGCCTGTTTCACACGGGAGCTACTTCTTCCTCATAACTGTAGTGCTTTAAGCACAATTGCACCCTTAGCATGTTCGTACACACTGCTGGTCTCTACTGTGGAATGCAAACCTGAAAATCAACCTTTAAAAAATTACCACCTAAAGAGATGATCATGGCTTGGTTATAAATTAACCAGATGAGTATTTTTTTTAATGTGGTCAGATATTCATCAGAATCAAGAAAGTGTTTTCTTAGTACTTTAAAGACTAGTAACTCTTCCCCTCCTCATCTCTTTATTATCCTACAAGCCAGACAGGTGACAATGTATAGTCTTTGGAGGCCTGCAAGCCAAGAATAAAATAGTGATTCAGACAAAAATACTCATTCCCCATTGTGTATGGAATAGTGAACGAAAGACTAAGATGGTGGCTCCCCCAATACCTCCACAATTGGTATGGAGGACTTTTAACTCTATAGTATTGTAATTTATATGTATGGGAAAGAGGATTTAAACACATATAGAAAGAGAGAGGTTCAGAATTTTTACTTATTTATTTTATGTATTGGAATATTTTGTCTGTGTGTGTGTGTGTGTGTGTGTGTGTGTGTGTGTGTGTGTAAAACACATGCATGCCTGGTGCCTGCAGAGGTCAAATAAAGACATCCAAACCCCTGGAACTGGAGTTATAGATGACTATGAGCTGCCATGTCGGTCTGAATTCAGGTTCTCCGCCGCAGCAACAGGTATTCTTTAATGGTCGAACCACTCTCCAGTCGTTGAGTTCAGAATTTGTATGTGTCCAAGTAATTATAATGATAAACTAAGCTTTACTGAACTGTTCCATAAAGTCATGCAATGTTTTGTTTGTTTGGTAGGTTTGTCTTTTTGAGACAGAATGTCACTCTGTCACCCACGTTGTATTGGAACTCACTATATAGCTAGCCCAGGATGGTCCATAGCAACCAGCTAAACTTGGCCTATCTTGTACTAGGATTACAGGCAGGAGCCAGCGTGCCTGGCTAAAATATCAGTTTGGGGGCTTTTGTTCTGTTTGGTGGTGTGGAGTTTAAACCTAGGGCCTTCTACATGCCAGGTAGGTCTACCACTGAGACATCTCCCCAGTTTTATGGTACATTTTGCATCGTAACAATCAGACAGTAAATCAAAAGGGAAATCTAATATGTGTTTCCTCTTTACTCCACCCTTTCTTAGTTTGAATTTCCAGGGAATTTCCCTTTGAGCCAAGCACTTAATGAATGTGCTGTTAGCAAACACTTGTGATGTCTTAGAAGTGAAAGTGTGACTCTCTCTGAGAAATACTGAACAGCAGAGGGCATGGGAATGATTTGATTATTTTGACCAGAGCAAGGCAAAGTTTAAGGCTGAGGAAAATGATTCTAGGTTACTTGATTTTTAAACTGCATTTGTAATCATACATTAGCGTTTATAAACAATAAAAAAAAAATCATATTTGTGTGAACATAATTATCTTCTCCTGCCATGAGAGATAGTTTCAATGGTGGAGGAAGTACTTTGAGAAAGTAGCTAAAACTGAAAACCATTCATTTCACTGATGGCAAGAAACGGCCCAATTTCATAGCACCTCTAAGCACATAGGTCCCATATCTTAACAATAACAACTCAGTATGCCCAAGGCAATTAGGATGCTGAGTAGAGCTGAGTAAGAATGGATTTATAGGGTTGAGATGGTCAATTGGTCAGCAAAGTGCTTGCTGTACACCCATGAGGACCCGCATTCGATCTCCAGCATCAGCACCCATATAAAAAGCTGTGCATGATCTGGACTGTGATCCCAGCACTGGGAGGAGACAATCCGATCCCTAGATCTCACTGGTCAGCCAATGAAGCCTGATCAAAGAGGTCCAGATCCAAGATCCCAGTGAACAGACACAGTAATGACATCCAAGGAGGCCCTCCACCATCCCCAAGTTTACACACTGAAAGAATGTATTTCTATCCTCCCCCATGTGATAAATAAGAGAAGCTATTTGCTTCTTCTATAAACACATTTTCATTACTTTATTACTATCACTGTATAGTATTTGCTCTGAATACCTTAAGAAGTGGGGGGCAGGGGTCTTGCATAGCCCCGGCTGGACTTAAAAGCCCCATGTATCTAAGGACTGCCTTGAACTCCTTCTCTTCCTGCCCCTACCTCCCAAGTGATTACAGAAGGCATGCATCAGGCCTGGCTCTGGATGGATTCTTCTCGAAGTAAAATTTCATATGCATACACACATAAATCCACAAAGAGCAAAGAAAGAGAAAAAAATAGTGGGAGAGAGGGAGAAAGAAGCCGTCTTAACAACATGGTCATTGTATGGACTGACCGAGATGGGCCACCATTATCCTTTATTCTCTCTACCACCACTTTTAAAAAGTCATGTAGTTCATCCAGCCTCCAAAGGAAGTTTGATAATTAGACGTATAATCAGATAATGTGAGGCATGAGAAGGCTCTTGGAGACTTCATCCCAGACTGGCCATTTCCATATGAGATAAGTGATAAGCAGGGAGATGCACTGTGACTTATCTGTGGATGTACTACATTCATTTTGTTCTTTAATCTCTCTCCCTCTCCTATATCTTGGGATCTAGTCGCTGGATTTCATTGCTCTTTGTCATTTCTACTTAATTCTGGCATTAAAAATTAAACAGGAAATACATCTATGGGATTGTTGCTTGTATTCCGTGGAGGTGCTGGCGTGGAAACTTACCGATAAAAATAAAGATACAGGCTTCTTCTAGATTTTTGTGTTTCGACATCTTTTCCAAACTATTGCAAAGAAAATATTTAATATCTCCTTCAAAGTTTTATTCCTGTTTGGGTGCGGTGATACGCTTTGAGATTTGGTTTATTTGTAACAACCTAATGGCAGTTTTTGAATGATCCTTATCCAAATAAATGACTCTCCCAGATATTCAAAGTCAAGTGTCCATCTTTCAAAAGTAAATTTGCTGGTTAGTGATCAGATATGAAAATTAAATGGCAACCTTTTCATAAACCTCCATTCATTCTATTTTAAGAACTCCGACAATGACCTTCCTTTGGAGTTGGAATGTCAGTTCTTTCATGAGAGTGTATGTATGGATAAATTATGCCGGGTTTTACCTTGGCAAGATTAAAATCTGGCAAGCAATTCAATGTCAACTCTTCCCCCTTTTAAAAAAATAAAACTGTTAATGTTCCATGAAATCCAAAAGCCTTATGACCAATGGGTTGTATAATGAATGTCTTCATATTGAAAAATGAAGCCTCGCTTGCTTCCTTCTTATATGGATGAGCAAAAAAATAAAGGCAACTTTTAATTATAGAAGAGGCAAAAAGACAAACTATACAAAATCATTGAACCAACAGGTATCCTTGGGTCCTGTAATTACATCATACATGGGGATAGAGCTCAGTGGTACCGCACGTGAGCAAAGCCCTAGGTTCAATCTCTAGTCCTGGAAAAAAAATAAGCCTATAGATACTAATTCTAATATTCGGAACCAAAATGATCTTTGACTACATTAACATGTCCTCTAAAAATGTGCTTTTCCAAGCTGATGGCCAGAATGTGTCGCAAACAATTAATTTTCCCCATTTGATTGGATAATGGATTATTCAGCAAGCAATGACAAGTTTTAAATCTATGTCTAATCTAATACACAAGAGCAAACACATCTCATCTTAACAAAATAAATAATAAAAGAGATGTCTTTTTTCCATAAAAATAAACTTCATATACTTGTGGACAAACAAAAATATCTCTAAAGTGTTGATTTGTATTTTAATGTATGCATTTTTACTTTTAAAAGTGACAGTTCTCTAGGGTATAATATAGCTTTCATCCATGAAAGCAAGTGTATCATGCTTTTAACTGCAGGAATAAAAAAGAATTTTATTAATCTATCATCTACCTTGTAAAATGTTTGAAACTGCTCAATTTCACATTCAAATGAAATATTCTGAGTTCTCCTTAGCAACATGTCCTAATTCAATACTGATCAGAGCAGTGTGTGGTCAGACTAAGAAATCACCAATGCAAAATGACCGAACTCACCATGACTACTACATCGCTGATGAACCCTAATGTGGACCACATCAAGCCACTGTATCTCCTAGCAATTATCCTCAAATTAAGCTGCTTGCTTAAAAGTACCTAGTTGGGATTTTGCTAGTGTTTCATAAAGAATTAATTCTACAGGGGAGCCTTCTGATACATCAGTGCCAATTTCATCCACTGACTTCACTCCTTTTATCAAAACAAGAGATGTTTGGAGCAGGTCCTGATTAAACTAGCCGAAGGAAGTAGGACCACTTACAGTTACTCTCCTCAAGAGAAGGAGGCTCTCCTCCATCACCCCCATATACCAAAGTACCAGCTGTGCTGCACCGTCTTACCAGCTGAAGGAAATGTAAACATGCCAAACACAGCTCCTAGACATGCATTTAAAAAAAAATTATGCCATATATCTTAATCATGTTTCCCCTCCCCCAACTCCTCCTACCTCCTAACTCACCTAAATTTATCTTTATGTCCTTTCTCTTTCTCTTTAGAAAACAGACACAAACAAACAAAAACAGGAAGCACACAAGCAAATAAACTCTTCAAAAACACAAAAAGGAAATTCAAAATAAACAAGCGAAAGACCTATAAGACAAAAGGCCCTAACAAAGCAAAATGAAACAAAAAGTCTACAAAAATACCACTGAGTTTGTTTTGTGTTGACGGATTTCCCCTAGGGATGGGGGCTGCCCCGAGGTGTGGTTAATATCCCCAGTGACCATCCTTTGGAGAAAACTGATTTTTTTTTCCTTTGCCAATGATATCAATTGTGGATGCCATACTCCTAAATACCTTTAGAAGGAGCACAGTAGTTTATAAAACAAACCAACAAATGAAAACCCTGCCAGCTTTTGAATTGAATTTAAATGGACATATACTTGGTTTTTTGTTGTTGCTGTTGTTGTTGTTGTTGCTGTTGTTGTTGTTGTTGTTTGGTCCTGAAAAATAATGAAATTATTTCAGAGATGGCCACAAATGAGTACTGGGCAGTGTGCAGCATGAATGTTGATAATCCAAATGACCACTTTCTCCCCAAACAGGATACTAAATGGGGACAGTGGCTTTATTTAAATATGTAGATTCGAGCTATCTAGGAAAATAAAATGCTCTCAAGCAACTCAATTTAATGCGATCTCACGAAAGAGTTTAATACGATGGACACAAAGAGGAGAAATTATTGCAAGGTTGGGCTAGATGAACTGGGCACCCTAGGGCCAAAGGTGGATTCGCACCCTGATCTTCCGAGCACAAATAGAGCATATGTTGGCTTCCCCATTTGTCACTACAATAAAATGAGACTTTTAAATGACTTACTTCCTCCTTCTTTCACGATATCATGATCTTTTCATCATGGTTGATTAGAAATACCAGTCACCGAAGACAAGGACCAAAGTTTCCCTGTTTAATAATTAAGGAATGTGGGCTAGCATCCACGATGTTATGAAAAAGTACTTTAAAACCAGGAGTGAAATTTGGACTGTTCTAAACTCAACAATTCAGAGACACAGCCACAAGGCTCTGTATGCTGAGGAGATACTGTGCTTGTCACACACTTTCCAATTTAGGTTTTACCTGATTGACAAGTGTTCCTAAGAATGATATTCAGCTGAGAGTTTTGGGAAAATTCATTATTTGACTCTTTGCACAGCAAAAGCCCTTCTGATACAAATAGAAGATGCTCTATGGAATAGATAAATCTAGGATGGGGAGAAATGAGAAAATGGCTTTAAAATATCGCTTTCCAGTCACAAGGTCAGAATTTTAGGATGACGGCAGCAGTAGTGACCTAGCACAGAGTAAGGGCACACACAGGAAGTGCTTGCTGGGTGAAAATCACTCCCAAGCTACAAAAAAATTCTCTCGAAGAAATGTTTTTCGGATATATTTTCTTCAAAGTCCATTCATGCTCGTGAAAATATAATTTGTCTAGCCTGTGCTGATGATTTGATTCTTAATAACTGACTCATTTAAAGGGAGTCTATTTCAAAGTGAACTCTGGCAATGGTGTCCTGAGAGCCAGAGGGCCTGAGGTTAACAGGCTGCCTAGCCTTCAAAACGAAGCCACCTGACCTTCTCCTTCCTCTGGGCAGACTTCATACCAAAGTTGGTCTTAAGCATTGTAGCCTGAAGCCTGATTAACAATTGATGCTTTCCTAAGCAGATTACAGAGTCTGTCATTTTGGTTTCTTTAATTCTTAATTTGTGTTTGGAGACAGAACATACTCCTGAGTTTATGCTTTTCATATATTTTTATTTTGAGAAGTCAAACATAATTTAAACATTGTCCTCCTGAGAATTTTTACCTTTACAGTTTTAGTGTCCGTGTGTAGACTCAGATTCCCCTCTGATAGACTACTTGGTGGGTACCTGATGTTTTTGCCTCTTGTTGAAACAACCTATGTGTTCCCTGCTTCTTAGGAAGAAAGACGACTGGAGGGAACAAAGTAGCATCATAACCACAAACTGTCACTCAGAGAGCATTCAGGAAACTTTAGGCACATTCTAAAGATCATTCTAAAAAGGTAAATTCGGTCTTCTCAACAAGACCCTGAAGTAAATAACCATCAGGCTCCCTGGTTTACAAGATAAAACTGGAGAACAAAGCGCGTCTCTGCCTTGCTCCAAAGTCCCACTGCTAGTCCTTGGAAGGTAAAAAGCATTGCTGTGCTGTTTGAACTGTGCATTATTGTACCCATTATGCTTAATATGTAAGAATATACATACATGTGTGCATTGTGTATTCAAACAATGAGTGGGTAGATAATAAATTAGATGGTGATGATAAATGTAGGTAGATTGATTCACATGTGTGTATCTCAAATACAAAAGTAACAGGTATACAGATTACACACACACACACACACACACACACACACACACACACATACACACACACACACACACACACCACATTTATTCCTCATGACTCAGAAACATAGTAAGAAACTTCCTCCTTCCTTCTCATCCCTCAATCCCTCAGTTAGTACACTGGTCTGTTCTGTTCTAAGTTAGGTCAACTAATCATAACCCAAATCCACAGATTTCAGCCTCAAGAAATCCTTTTCACTTTAGACCCAGCTCTTCAGTTTAATTCAAATCAATCTTTTAATCACTCATCGTTGTTCGCAAGGGAAAGCTGGCAAGAGTGTTTGGAAGGTTCAGATTCATCGTTCATTAGTTAATTTATTCCATAATATTTATTGAGAGCCCCTGTGCTTGGCTCTGGAGAGACAGGCAGAAGTAATACAACATACATCAGCTATGCGGGGGAAATGGGTTTTATTTCTCACTCACTATCCAAGGTCAACAGTACCTGCTTTCCATGGAAAGTCTAGGATGTTATGAGTTATGTTGTTCATGCTCCCTACATTTACATCCTGGGAATACAGAATTAGCATTGAGTCTTGAGTGACGTTAACAGTGATTCTATTTGTTTTCAAGTTTGTCTTTTGACATCCTGCCCAGCTTCAAAAATAACATTGCATCCATCTTCACCACCAAAACTCTAATATGTTTTAGATTTCTGACAGTACGTCTCAGAATATTTTCATAGTCTTTCTGTCTCTACTCTCTTCAGTAACTATTTAATGAACATTTTTATGCAAAGGGTGGTTGTAAGAATGATAAGCGACGCTGGTTACCGGCGATGGTTACTGCATAGAAAGGTCATGGCCATGACAAAACCCAGTATCAGTATCAGAGCTTTATTAGGGGGAGGGGGCGGGGGAAGGGCAGAAGAACCAGGCCTGGGGGAGACGCACATGCAGAGAGCAGAGAGAGAGAAAGACGGTGGGAGAAGAGAGAACAGAACAGAGAAAGAGGATGGGGTCTGTGTCTGGCTCTTTAAGGCGCAGGTGGACTTATGGAGCTACTCCACACATGCGCAGATTGCGTGACCACGTATGTAATCACCAGCACACATTGATGATGCAAGATACCTTGTCTAGCTCCTGAACTGCGCATGTGCGGTCATGCAGCTGCAGCTCGACAGAATCCCAACAGTGGTAGCACCATGTGCTTTGACATTAGGTTGGTTTCATCAGGTATTCGGTATTCAAGATGACTTCAAAGTCTTTTGGGACAATTGTGTAATATACAGACAAAAATTGTGTAGGGAATGAATGGATCAGTTTGGCTTTCAGAATGGGATGGGGTGGAGACAAAATCTAACTATGTAACTCAGGCTGACCTGGTACTAAATATGCAGCCCAGGCTAGTCTGGAACTCGCCATCATCTTCCTGTCCCAGCCTCCTGAGTGCTGGGATTGCAATGTGGGTCACCACACCTGGCTAGAACTGGGTCTTTTAGTCATGAAGGAGATTAGGATGACCATTGCCAAATGTGCAGTTGAATACATTGAACACAACTTGGTGCATGTTCAGCCAGAGTAACTGGTACAGATGTCCTAATTGCTCACTCCCCGGGGTCCTCACTCATCATTTGGTTAGATATTTCGCCAGAGAAAAGGTCATGAATCTGTTTCTTCTCAGAGCTTCCACGCCCCCCCCCCGCCCCCTCCTATTCATTTCTCGCTGCTAGATCATGTCATTGCCTATCCTTATTCTCAGTGCAGCTGTCACACGCCCTTCTCAGAAGTCTCTGCAGGCCCCTCTCAGTCAGTCTCATCAGTGCACCTTGAGAAAGAAGCCACCAGGTCGGATTTCTAGCTCTTAAGATCTAGCAGTGCTTTTGACAAACAGCAAGAACTCATTAAATGTTGTTTGAAAGAACAAATGGAAACTGCTCATTATGGAGCTTTGGGCTACATTTATACACTTCTACATTATTCATGTTGGATGTTAGTTTTTTTTCTAGTAATCTGATTTCCTTCAGATGCACTGAGAGGCAGGTCCATGCCAGTCTCCTGAACTATCCATAGAGGTACTCAACAGGATAGAAATCTCCCTCCTTCCCATCCCCACCTCTCTCCCTCCCCCTCTTCCCTCTCTCTTCTCTATCTTGGTGCCTTTGACCAATTATCTGAAAAACAGTTATAGATCCTAAGTGAAGCATCTGATAACAGAATAATGGAACGTCTTCTCTGAAAGTTGGTATTTCATTGGTCAGCCAACACCAAGGTATAAAATTGTTACAGTTCTTCATTTCTGTGCTCATGATGGAAACTGGCTGTATGATTTTTCTTATAGGCACAGACTAGCATGATAAACCTTGGTTATCTTTTGGTTTATTATCCATCCATAGTCATATATCAAACCAAATCTTACAAAAGAATCTATAGGAGACTCTTGTGTATGTGTCTTATGAACATGATCATTTTTTTTCCAATTCCTACCTCAAAGATATTTCTTGAGGTTCTATAGGAGGTTAAATATTAGCTTCTATATACTTTGTTGTAACCTTGATTGTAGCTATACAAAAGAGACCGAATTAAACTTGCCTGATTATGTAGTCCTGCTTCATTCCTTAAGTGGCAGTCAATGCACAGAATAGGATCCTCATAAATATTGCTTGAATATACAGCTCAGCCCAACTCCATCTCAACATGTCAAATGTTTCATAAGGTTATGAGATGAAGTGAAGGAGATTTGGATGGTGTTCCTTTATACTTCTGCTAAATGTGCTGTCCATCAAACTGAAGGCAAAGGTACATAAACAATTTTAAACTTACTAAACATTGAAGCAGAAATTAGTTTATTTTATATTCACAGACTTCCAGGACGAAATTAGGTACTAGATTCCCTTCAAGCAAATACTTCAATTGCATCTGACAGCTGTGGAAAATTTTAACTTTCAAGAAAAAGCCATAGAAACCTTGGTGCAGGGACACTGGGACAGCCATTCCTGGTGCTGGTTTTTTGTCCTTTCGCCTTTCCATTGACTGACACTTTCAATTATTAGTACTTCTCATTAGCACATGTCACATAAACCCATTTAGTGAACTCTTCTCCCACACCTCACCTCCCAACTTCAGAAAAATAAGGGAATTAAAGGATTTGGGGAAGTGACTGAATTAGTGGGAAGTGAAGAGGAGGCCAGTGAGTACCACTATGAGCGGAGGAAGACTTCAGAAAAGAGAGCTAACTCAGGCTCAGCATCTGAAGAGCTGATTATTCCCCCGTCCTTCGCGCTCTGTGTTGTCAGCCTGCCTACTGGGATGATGTGAACCCTGGGTAAGAGAAAATCTTGTCTCGGACTTAAGAATAAGTCAAGTCATGATTTTGACTTCGCACAAGGGAGAGTCCTAGTGGGATAGGCTCCGAGATGAGCGACAGAAGCAACAGCCCAGGGTCATTCTGCCTCGGTCCTGCTCAACGCAGCATCCAAATCACTCACCCAGTGATTTCCTTCAGAGTTGAAGATGTTTGCCACCGGCAACTGGAGCCATAAGCTTCCTTAGTCCTGGTCTAGCTGAAGGAGTTGTGGGAAGGAGATGTCTCACAATGAAAGGTTACGGGTAGTGCCCCTTGGTCCCACGTGACCTTCAGGTCACATGCCAACCACTCCCCAATACAGTATTAATTTCTGAGATTTTTTTCTAGGTGCTATTTGACTTGCGGACTAAAGATTGCCCATGTGAAATCAAGTCCTCCATGAGTTGCGTATGTGTGTATCTGTGTGGAAAGAGCGCTCTTGAATAAAACTAGAATTCTATGAGGAAGGAAGAAAAGGTGAGAAAGGGCCGCTGGGGTAGCCAACAGCTCCATCTGCCACAATTTAGCCAGAACCTGTGTTTCTGTATGTGAAAATACCAGCATTACGTAAGTGGGGGATTCAGCGGCAGTAGGTTTGACAAACCAGCCCACCTCCCCTTTCCCGCTGCTGAGTGGAGGTTACCTGCAAAATGGCAATTTATAGCAACACTTCGCCATGTGAGTGATCTCTGCTCCTATCTTTTATTTTAGTCAGTGCCTGAAATGGGTTTTTGCTGTGTTTGTTTTGGGAATAGACTGACTAGACATACATCACTGTCCAAAAGGAAAACATTTTTTTTTTCATCTAGGGATTTGAGGCTTAACTAGCTGGAAGGGAAATATAATTTCAGTTTGTTCTCATCGTCTTATCTAGAAAACAGCCTAAAGAGATTCAAAGGACACCCTGCCACGTAAGCACTTCCTTCTCTTGGGGGCTTCAGCTTGGGCTTTAGCTTTTTCCAGCATGTTCTATAGTGTTTTCTTAAGCAATGTTTTTGCCTTGAGCTCTGTACTAACCACTGAAGCTTTGAGAAACTTTAAAAAGGTGCCTTTTAAAAAATAGTACCCGTGTCAGGAGTGTCTTTAAACCCAGGACTCAGGAGGCAGAGGCAGACCAATCTCTTAGTTCAAGGCCAGCCTAGCCTGCAGAGCAAGTTCCAGAACAGTCAGGGCTACACAGAGAAAAAAAAAAAAAAAACCCTGGCTTGGGAAGAAAAAAAAAAAAACAACAAAAAAAACCCCACCAGCAAACAGTATTCTTTTTTTCTCTCTCTTACTATAAATATCCCAAATCCATCTTAAGAAGGCTTTTTTTTTGCCCTTCCACCCTTTGGGCTTTTATTTGAAAGACAAATAAACTGAAATGTAGATGTTTATCTGAATCCAAATCGAAACACTATGAGAAATAATTATAAAATATAAAATGAAAGGGCACTGAGTTCTGTCCCTGTTGTACTGAGTAATTCTAGGCAGAAGTGGGGTTCTCGGGTTACTTTTTGCTAATGTGTTTATAGGGAGGTAATGTATGCCACACAAAAGGGTGCTCCTGAAAGGGGTGAAATCGCAAGAGAAATTCTTGATCTCATTTGAATTCCTGAGAGTCATCTCTCTGCAATAATGTGAGTTTGCTTCTGTGCAAATGTAGCTAAAACAAAATGTTCGGGCTTCAGTTTTTCAGCAAATTTTATAGCAGAGTGAAGAGGCTATGCCCATCAAGGGTTCTTACTAAGTCAAAGGATGAGCTGTTTGTGAAATCTGGAGATGGAAGGGGCATCTTTATCATAGTGCTCTAAAGTCCTTTTTGTGTGACAAAGCAAGTCCTAGATAGACTATGTGGATACAGTGACTACCCTGTAGATAGGAGCCCTGGGTTGTGAGGAATAACTGAGACAATGTAGGAAAGAATTTTAGTTTGGTCAGCTAGGAAGGTGGCACCGTCATTAAGGTGCATGTCATTTAAGCAGGGAGATGTGAGTTCAGATCACCCAGAAAACCCTGCAATCACCGTACTGGGGGAGAAGGGACAGGGAGATAGCAAGGGCTTACTTGCAAACCAGTCTAGCTGAATTGGCTAGCTCCAGGCTCGATGAGAGACCTTCCCCATCTCAAGAATAAGGTGGAGGATGAGTGAGGAAAATACCCAGTGAACCCTAGACTCCACATGCACACATACACACACACACACACAGAGAGAGAGAGAGAGAGAGAGAGAGAGAGAGAGAGAGAGAGAGAGAGAAACTTCAGCACTGTAACTAGCATCTAAGAAACACCTGTACCCCACCGTTAGCTGTTTATTTTCCTGCCACTGTTACCATTGTTTTTTTCAAAATTTTCAATCAATGTGGGATATTTTTAAAACCATTTTTCAGGCTTTTAAAAATATACCACTCCCTGGAGTGTACCACCACATTTTTTTTTTTTATGTTACAAGTGAAATGTGCCACTGGGGGCAAGATGCCCACAGTTCTACTCCCTGAAATGTGTTTTGGCTGACACAGTCATGCGCCAAATGTGGCTTAAATGCAGAATTTCCTCAGAGCATCTTCTGCACTGTTCCCTGGAAATCTGCAACCCAAGCTGAGCTTCTCATCTGGGCTTTCGGAGGTGTGAACCAACCACAGCCAATGTGAAGCAAGAATGGGAGATGCAGATTCTGTTATGGAGTTTGTTACCTGTGATAGATAGTACTCTGGCCTGTATCTCTTGATCACAATGGTGGCATAAAAAGTACATGGCGTTCACCATGAGCTGAACATACACACACACACACACACACACCACCACCACCACCACCACCACCACCACCATCACCACCACCACCACCACCACCACCACCACCACCACCACCACCACCACCACCACCACCACCACCACCACCACCACCACCTCTACCACCACCACCACCACCACCACCACCACCACCACCACTTCCTCCTCCTCCTCCACCACCTCCACCACCACCACCACCACCACCTCCACCACCTCCACCACACCAGCTTTATTACCAAAGATGTCCCCACCAAAGTGAAAAAAGTGCTATCATTCTAGAAATGAATACTATGGCAGACTGGGGCTGTCTTTCTAACCTAATTCTATGCCCTGGATAGCATTCACTCTCTATAACCTTCATTTTTCAATATTTTTTCATTCATTCCTTTATGATTCATTCATTCACTCCAGTCTTATTTTCAGACACTTCTTGCTTGCTCACTATGGGGGGGGGGGCGGGGGGGAGGGGGAGGATGGTTTAGCAATGAACCTAATTTATTTTCCCTCCACAAGAGCTTTATGTCTCCAGGAGAAATTCTCAAAAGGAATAAACATTCTGAATGCATCATCCTTAAATCAGAAAACACAGGAGATAATGGCTGATGGGAAAGCACGTTAGAACACAAACAGTAAAACTATAAAACGAAGGTTGCAATGCACCTATCGGAAAATCTCGCAAGAAACCCAAGTTGCAAACTTTCAAACGTGAAGCAGGAGCGCATTTGCTGCAAAGATGAAGGACCCATGATTTAAACTATATCCCCAGTCCATACTCAAGGCAATTAGCTGTTAGAAAACATACCCTTGCTCAGCTCTGCAGGTGAGGAGCGCTGGAGTGGGCGGGGCTGGTACCTTGGTGGGTAAGGAAACCAGTAGACCGTTAAAGAAGCAGTTCAGTCCGTGCTATAAATGCTGCTTAAACAGGTTTTACGCAGGATGTGAGTGTAAGTCTTTTTAACAGCCTCTAAAAGTCTCTGCTGAAAGCTGTTGAGGAAGTACTTTCCTTTCTTCCTGTTGGACTGTCAGTTGGCAGATGTCTCCGGGACAGGGGCCTACTTTTTTAAAGCACTCCTAAATAACGTGGGTTAAAAATCACCTTTAAAACTATCTGCCAAATGGCACCTCGCCCTCTGCATCTCGCCCTCCCCAGCCCTATCTCATTTGCCAATTACTTCCTGCAGGAATCTCCCGAATTCTCTGACACCCGTGCTGACATAACATCCCTTCCTGGCAGGGAACTGCCAATTCTCATTGAAAAATGATCGCTAAACATTTCAGCACCAGCTCCAAGGAAGAGCTCCCTTCTCTACCCATAGCACAACAGAAACCACCCTTGTTTCTCAGCATCATGGGTCCAAGCCCTCTGCATCGTACCTCCACCCCTGTGGCCATGCTGGGTTCTGGAATAGCTCAAGGAGGAGTGGGTACGAAAGTCCGTGGCCCTGGGGATTAGAAAGATGCATAGGAAAGAATCTTTGCCAAAGGGGAGATGGGGGAGGGGAACCTGGCCCGCAGGCTGGGAAAAAGCCAAACACACAGCGCAGCCAATTCAGAAAGAGGTCATGGGAGCATGTCAAACAACGCAGCCATTCTTGTTTGAAACATTTTTCAGGATTAAATTCTGCAGGCCATTTTCATACATCCTAAGGAGAACAAAATATCATCTACATACTTTTTAAAGGCATTAATTAAGTTTAGCCCTGACACTAAAGAGTAATGGTCTCTGACCTAAGCCCCAACCTCCAACTAGGGAATTTGGATGAGGCTAATGGCTGTCCTACAATCAGATCTGTGTCACATATTGAATATAGGTCAAAGGACGACTGCTCCCTGCAGAAAACAAAAATAACCTTTCGAAGACACCATTTTATATTAGCATAAGCCCATATGCTTGGGCTCAGAAAGGCATTCTGTTGTATCTAAGAGGAAATCATATTAGGAGAAAAGCACATTTGAAGCCAAGGTATTTGGTGATACACCTGCACTTCCTTAAGCCTTTATTTACTGTTTGGGAATAAATCTTGACCTGAAATTAATGAAAAACTGTGAGCATGTCCTGATAAAGTTTTAGAAACTCATATGAATTTGAATCATTCTTTTGGCTTACTATCTAATATTTAGCTTCAAAATGTTTAAAATACTAAAAAAAAAGGGGGGGACAGGGGACATAGCAATTCTTGTTAGACCCTCCAGGAAATCCAGTTGGACTGGATCAAGTCACAGATATGAATGGCTAGATTTAATTTCTTTTATCCATTTGATACTGTAGTGCTGCTGTTCAGGAGGTCTCTTAGCCCATTTGAGATAAACCAGCAAATCTTTCCCACTGTAATTCTCATTGAGTAGTCTCTCAGAGGATGAGAATCAACTTTAATATATTTTCAACTATAATTGTAAGTAAAGTCCTTTCATAAACACCTGTCGGCTACTTAATGATGCTGCGTATATCGCTTCCTTCTTTTTGGAAATACTTGATGAATTTTTAAAGCCTTTAAATGCATAGAATTATATCCTGAGTGAACCATAATAAATTTGCACTGCCATAAATTCTGTTCAACCAGTGATCCAGTCTAGTTGAAAGTCGAAGCCTTGAAATAACTCATAGCATTTGATTCCTTGTTTTGACCAACCATGAGTTTAAAGATGCAGGGCAGAGAGTAGGTTATGGGCTACCACATCTACTCAGGGAAGAGAAAATGTAAAACTAAACAGCTTGGGTACAATTCAGTTCTTAAGTGAGATAAATGGATTTAGGTCATATCAATGCTTTGACAGAGATGCCAATATACTGAAATATATTTTTCTGAATATACTGAATATACTGAAATATACTGAAACTCGGATAAAGTTAGGTAAATTGAGAATCTAGGTATGGTGTGCAGAAGACTCTCACTTATCCCACAATGGTGGTTTCAGTGTTTGCATGTGTAAAGAGAAGGGGTGTGTGTGTGTGTGTGTGTGTGTGTGTGTGTGTGTGTGTGTGTGCTGGCTCAGTGGCAACTAAGTTTAGGAATCAGTGGCCTAATTTGCACACTCACTATTGGGTTCGCTTAATAATGTCATCCAAATCCTTCTTCTTCAGAGTCCTCCCTCCTTAAATTATTGTGAAGGTTATGAGGTTTGAGGTAAAGCCTTCATATCATTTACAGCTTATGGTTGAGTCTCCGTATAGCTTGGCTGTTTTGATTGTTATCCCCAACCTAAACATATGTATAAGGAAAAAAATGTGATTCTCTCAGAGTACCACATACTTTTCATGAAGACGGAAAGAGAGGGGGCCAGGGGATGAAGAGGGGAATAGAAAGAGGAGGAGCAGGAGACAGAGCCACTTACAGGAAAATTAGCCAGCTTTTTCACAGGATCAAACCCGTTCACCTGGTTCACACTGAGCAGAGATGTTCTACACACGTTCTACAAACTGTATTTCCTGACAGTGGTGGTGTTCAGGAAGACACAGTTGCCCCTGTAAAGCAGGAAGGGGCTCTGACTTCTACACCATAAGCAGACAGGGTCCAACCATGTCTTCAAGTTCCACCAGATAGTCTCTTATGCTCTTTAAAGTATTCAGTCATGCTCACATTCAATATGCTTTTAGAACTTCTCATATACCTAACTTTAAAAAGGACTTGAATTTTTAAAAAGTAATCATTTCTGAGCTTAAGAAATTTGCAATATTATGCTAGTTTTGTCACCTAAGCCATATACAAATATCACATTATACTTCTTTGAGGGAAATTCTAATATAGAAGTCCAAAATCTCTGTCAGGTCACATCTGGTCACTGCTAATTTTTGTATGACCGACAAGTTAAGAATGTGTTTTACATCTGTGTACATGTGTGATTCTGTGTTGATCTTTGAGAGCTGTCCACCTTTATTTTGAGGCATGGTCTCTCACAAGCCTGGAATTCACCACATAGAATGGGCTGGCTGACTAGCAAGTCCCAGGAACTCCCCAGCACCTTGCTCCGTTTTTTTAAAAAATGGGTATTAGAGACTTCAATTCCTCTCCTTATATTTGCATGGCAAGCACTTTACCAACTGAGCCATTTCTCCAGCCCCTGCTTTTTAATGGTTGAGAACAATAAAAATAAGAATATCACTTAATGATATTACTTAATGAATATTACTTAATGAAGATCATACAATATAATCTTAAATGTTACACAAAATACAAACTTTAGTACCCATAAATAAAGATTTATTGAAACAAAACATTTATATATTACAAGATGGAGCCCATACCCAATACTGCTTGAGTAACCAAGAGCCAGAAACTATATAGTCCAGGAACCTAGGATAAAAGCAATTACTACCAGTCCAAACAACTGTTATAAAATGATTCCCAATGATATTCTGCTATACTCATAGACTAGTGCCTTCTTTAGCCACCATCAGGGAAGCTTCCTCCTGGGGCAGATGGGAGTAAAAACAGAGACCCACAGCCAGACATTATACACAGAGAAATAGACATTGGAACACTCTGCCCTAAGTGAGATGTCTTCATCAAATCCCTTCCCTCAGGGTTCAGGAAACCCTGTAGAAGAGAAAGCAGGAAGAGTGTAAGAGTCAGAGAGGATAATAGATACAAAAAACCAAGGCTCGCTAAATCAACACACACACAGTTGTTATGATCTCACAGAGACTGAAACAGCAAGCACAGGTCTACATGGGTCTGTACCAGGCCCTCTGCGTTTATATTGTGACTACCAGTTTAGTGATTCCATGGGATTCCTGAGTGTGTGGATGAGTGGGTCTCTGATTCTTATGCCTTTTCTTGGGCTCTTTTCCTCCTGTTTGTCTTGTCCAACTTCAAAGTGGTAGGGTTTTTGTTTGTTTGTTTGTTTGTTTCATATCGTTATATTTTGTTTTGTTATATTTTATTATTATCTCTTAGAAGCCTGTTCTTTTCTAATAAGAGACAGAAAGGGAGTGGATCCAGATGAGAGGGGAGGTGGGGAGGAACTGAGAGGAGTAGAAGGAGGCGAACCATAATCGGGATATATTATGTGAGAAAAGAATCTATTTTCAATAAAAGGGAAAAAATCAATTAAGTGGTTGCATCCCAAATTGTACATGAGTCATGAAGCCCAGATCTTTCTGTCTGACTCCTGCACTAATATAGCAAACCACAAACACACAGAGGGGCTGGAGGGGGGCATGAGCAACATCCAATTTAGGATCAGGTTTTATCCAAAAATTCATTTGGAAGTCAGATATTCACAGAAACAAGATTAACAGCTTGATTCCTGGGCTAGTTCATGATTCCTTGGCTAGCCTGTATAATTTGTTGTGACTGTAGTAATGAGAGTCTGAGATATAAAGTGCTGGGGTTTAGAGTGTCCCCCCACAGCCTGCTATTGTGAGGTAGTGGGAATTCTAGGAAGCAGAGCCTAATGGAGGGACGTTCGAACATTGGAGACAGGCTCTTGAATGGAGTTTGGGACACTGGTCTCTTTCTCTTTCTTTTGCCTCCCAGCTTCCCTGAGGTGAACAGCTTGCCTCCACCATGTGTTCCATCCCCCACAGGCCAACCAACAGGTATAGAAACCTCCAAGACTCTGAGCCAAGATGAACCTGTCATCTTGTTAAGTTGATTTAACTCAGGTATTTGTCACGGTAATAGAGAGGTGGCTAGCACATGAGGCCTGGCAGTCGGTAGCTGTTAAGTCACAGAAGCAAGGGGAAGATATTTTCATAACCCTGTCCCAGTGGAAAGACTGTAGACCTGTGTGGGGCCTTAGGGCCCTTTACCATGAATATTCTCACATTCTTTGAGCAAAAAAAAAAAAGCATTTTTATTTTCCTCTCAACACTTAGTCAAGGCCATTTGTAAGCACACCATTTAAACCCACGAAGAAAAGCAACATCTTCTTGGTTCTGTGTTAAATATGCTCAGTGTTTAGTGTGCCCTCGGTTTTCCCATCTAGTTTACTGTCTCATTATAGGAACATTTTTTTTTTCAGATATTTAGGTTCTCTTTTTAATTGAAGAAAGAAAATAAGATCACTTCAGACAAGGGACCACCCCTCCCCCCCCCCCCCCTCGCCCCCGCAACCCCTACTGCAATGTCAGGCTCCTCTGCAATGTCCCCAAAAGCTCAGGGGGCATTGCAGAGGAGGCGGAAGAGAATGGGTGGGGGGAGGAACGCTGTAAAACACTGTCTTTTGGACATAGCATAGCGGTTGCACCCATGAACTCACAGCATTAAGACTGGGCCCATCTACATTCTATGCTCCATCCCTCCCTGAGGAGCCATAAACAGCTAATGGTTGTACAGGTAGAAAGAGTCAAATTCCTCAGTGGTGTAACCGCTGGTGATTTACCCTTCCGTAAGTAAAATAACCCATCACCCATGTCCATGCAAGCAACCCTAGTTAAACACAATGGGCCACACAGAAACACCCAGCATGGAAGGAAAAGAGGGGGATGGTACAGAAGAAGGGACTTGGTGGGTGGGGACAATGGGCGGATGTTATCAAAGTACAGAGTGTGTGTGTTGGTATGTGTGAAATTGTGAAAGAAGAAACACATTTTCAAAAAATAAAAATAAATTTAAAAGTTCCCAAGCCAAGAAAAAAAAAATACAAGAACATTTTAACCTTAAAACCTATACCAGTAGTTTTTAGCTATTTTGACCACAAATTACTCTTAAAAAATACACTTTACCTTACAGTCTGACGCATTATAACTAAAACAAAAAGTTAACCAAAGGAAAATCCTGCAAAGCTTTTGACATGTAAAATTCTCTTTTCTGTTACATTCTGTCCCATGGAATGATATCTAAACTCCCATCAGAATTGCTGATTTAGTCGCAGACAAATGGGTCATAGTCCACGGTTTGAAAAGCTGCATCTATGTATTTCAAGATAAACAGCTGTATACTCACAAGTGAGCTAATTGGATCAGTTATTTCAGAATTATTAATTGAGCAAGTTATGAAGGCCTATCTCAGTCCCCATGCCAGAGGCTGAGATGCCAGGATTTACAGTGTGCCCTCCCTGAGCTCTGAGGACTGAGAGCTGAATGAAGGCTTTGGCAGAGAGGTAAGAGGTGGCCAGTGAAGAGAAGAGGTGCTCTGCTCAGCTCAGCCCCAGGTGTACACAGGAAACAGAACCACGTTTCAGGCTCGGTTCACCTCCATTTAACTAAGTTTCATTAGCCTGGTGATTGGCACATGGCTTCTGGGTCTGCTCTCTGGATCTAACTACTCCCCCAAATTTGAGGTTTTGAGAGTTGAAAGCACTTTAATCCATACTCAGCTTAGATCCAAAGATGATTTGAGCATAAATATAGTTGAAGCTAGGAGCAAGTGTTTATCAATTCACTTAAGTAGAGAAGGTATTTTGCTATTTTCACCAGTTTGAGCTTTTGTTCATTTGATAACTAAATTATGAAGTAATGATATTATTATTATGCTACATGAGAAATTGAAGAGCATAAATAATCATGTAAATACCAACTTGAAAATACACCTGAAATATCTTCTTGCAGCCATTGCTATTTTAAACTCAATTATAATATATTATCCAATGAAGCAATTAGATACTTTATAAGCAGAGAAATTCAGAGACAACACAAAGGGACACAATGCTCAATTGTTGTATTTAAAATTATAGCCAAAAGAAAACTGTGCCTGAACGAGGTTTATCTCACATGTCTCCAAGATTTATAGTTAATTAAAGTAAAACATGGGTAGGTAATTCCAACTGCACTGCAATTTCATCCATTTAACAAAGAACTTATGTTACCAGTTTAAATTACAGATTCGAGAAAGCCCAGGGATTTTGCGGTTGTTTTTATAGAAATTATGCCCATGCCTACTTATTCTGATAGAAAATTCCTAGGTGCGTTCCTCCCACTCTCCATCTTTTTTAAGACAGGGAACATGCTTGGGACCTCTTCTATCAGCCCTCCTTCAATCCATGGGAGCCCAGTCCCTTCTGCTTCCTAGACAGCCCTGACATCCATCTCCTTTCTTGTCTCTCCCCTTTCAGACCCAGAATCCAAACCACAACTGGGTCTTGCCCACAGTCCCACAGATGCCTGGTGTGGTTCCTTCTTGCCCAGGCTCTCCTTACAGAAAGTGGCCGGAGAGATTGATCTAAATCAGAGCAAGTTTCAGGGAAGCACTCCTCCTCTCCTCAGCAATACCTTCCCCTCCCGACTACCAACCCTTCCTCTCCATGTATCCTGCCCCACTGTCCCAGCCCGATAGCTAATTTTCTATGTCAACCCACTATACTGGACAAACATTATTTTGAATGTCTCCATGAAGGTAAAACTGTAGATGAAATTAATATCAAAACTGATGGATTTTGAGTAAAACATTACCTTCCATGATTGGGTGGGCCTCTTCCAAAAGATTGGAGAGATCACTAAAGAATAGAGCACATACAAACACACACACACACAAACACACAAACACACACACACACACACACACATATGTATGTATGGGCATGCACACACACACATACAGATGGATGGATATGCACATGTGTGCATACATCATGTACACACACATGTACACACACAAGGGCATGAGTGTATGCACTTGCACACACATGCACACGTGTGCATACACACATGGCCCGCAAAATAAAACTTACAGCAGTTTCTTAAGACTTGATCCTGCCTATGCCTATCTCTTCAGGCTCTCTGTCTCTGTCTCTCATTCTCTCTCTGTCTCTCTCACTCTCTCTGTTTCTGATTGTCTCTCTGTCTCTCTGTCTCTGTCTCTGTCTCTGTCTCTCACTCTCTGTCTCTGTCTCTGTCTCTCTGTGTGTGTCTCACTCTGTCTCCGTCTCTGTCTCTCTCTCTCTCTGTCTCTCTCTGTCTCTCTGTCTGTCTCTTTCTCTCTCTCTCTCTCTCTCTCTCTCTCTCTCTCTCTCTCTCTCTCTGACACTGACTCACTATGCAGCCCAGGTTGTCCTGAAACTTGTGGCAAACCTCGTGCCTCAACTATGTGAGTGCTGGAATTACTCTTGACTCCCTTCAGATATATGTATAAGGCAATTTCTTAAAATCTCAATCTCTTTCTCTCTGTCTCTCCATATATATAAAATATGAATATATTAACATGTATATGTGCACATGTATACACATTTGTAAACTTCTTTAAACCTATGTATTTACTTACTCATAAATTAATTTAAATATATATTTATATATAGATCCATAATAACTTATGGATCTATATATAAAGAGAGACATAGATCAGGGAGGAGAGAGAAGGAGATCCTTTGACAAACACTCAACCATAGTAGACAGTCCACACCTCCTCTGTGACAACACCTTGGCTCTTGCTGTCACCTGTTTCTGGAACTCCCTTCTCAGGATCAGCAGAGACATGCCGCCCTCCTTTACCTCATTCATGTTGAGGCTTATAGTAGCTCCCTGTAGGTACTTCACACATCCTCTTCATCCTGAGTAATTCCTGTTCATTTGGTTATTCTTTTGCCCCTGCTGGATCCCAAGTTCCAAGCAGGTAAAGATTGAGACAATGCCTGAGATATAATGAATATTCATAAGATAGTTATCAACTAAATGAATAAACAAACCATTTAAAAGTGTGTAGCTGAAGTTTGGGTGATTTCCTGTGTACTGTCCACAGTCAGAATTTGCTTAGTCTAGTATGCAATTCTCCATCTCAAATCCACACAAGGAAAAGGCAGCTAGATGATTTATGAGAATGTCAAATGCCCTCTTAACTCCCACACACACAACCATGATACTGATACTCAGGTGTATAAAAAAAAAGTCTTAAAAACCTCTCTTTTTGCATAGTTTACTCTAACAAGACCCTTGCAGAGATCAGAGGAAGGGTATTAGTGTTTCCTAATAAAGTATCATGGTTTAAAAAACTGTTCTTTGTATCATCCTGGAATGAATCTTCCCCCACTGGGGACCACCAAAGGGTCTTGTCAGCATGAGGATCTACGTTCAAAGATTATACCTACTAACCAGTTTCTTTTTGAATTAACAAGATGATATTGTCTGTATTGCCAAAAATCAAAGCAAAATACTTTTTTTTTTCTTAATGTGAGAACTCAGGAAGCATGACTCACTCCAACAGATATGCTAAATCCATCTACAGAGTGTTTGGAATATTTTTACTTCATACTCACATTATATCACGCTGCTGGGATTACTCCATATTATTATTATTCTTAAGAACTGGTGTAAATTATTAAAGGAGGGGATCGAATTTTTCTGGACATTTACAGATCAACGCATCTGTTCATTTATTTCATTTTGAGATGCTGTAGAAACCAAGGACTGGGATAAAGGGCCAGTGCACACTAGGGAACAAAACAGACTTGTGTCTGTCTGACTTTGAGATAAAACAGGAATAAACCGGTAAGTCAATAGCCAGTATATTGTCCTGGAGCTATAATGCATATTATAAAGAGATGGACCTTAGTCCTAGGAGAGAGGATGAGTAGAGGAGTATGCCCTGCTGGAGAAGTCATGAAAGGCCACCGTGAAGCAATACTGTGTCCCACACTGAAGGATGAAAAGAAAAAAGCCAAGAGAGAACCTGGGATGGAAATATGGGGAGAGCAGCATCTGTAAGGACAGAAGGGAGGAAAGCGCAGCATCCAGTCCATAAAGGAAAAGGTCATTTTCCAAAAGTTGTCCTCCCCAACATCTGGATTTTGCCTTTCCTTTAGCCTTTGGCTTTGATCTCACTCTTCTGTCTGAATTCCCACTCTATCCTGGACACTGAGAGAATGGGGGAGACTTTTTTTTAAAAAAAAAAAAAAAAAAAAAAAAAAAACCACAAATGAAGTTTCCTGAACAGAATTCAGCTTAACAGATGTACCTCTTGTTCACCGGGCAAGTTCAACCTAGTGGCACATTGATAAAGTCCTTTGCCAATTGTGGCCACTCCATTATTCCATATCACTCCTTGCTCACTAGTCAAGTCTCTAGCTCATGGCTATAGCACTCAAGAGAGAAAAACACTTCTGATTGGACACATGGGATGGATTGCCCTTTGCCTTCCATACTTAAGGCACTGATTTTGTAAGCCGAAGTCCAAAGTCTATGTTTGTCTTACGCTCAACCCCATGAATCTAAGACACTTCAGGGCGCTTTAATTCTGACTTCAATATATTAATGCTAGCACCACTTTGCCAGAAAGTCTTAGAATTAAGTGGGGAATAAGTCTCTGGATTTTATCCACTGTTTTTCAATGACGTTTAGTCAGCATTTTATTGAACATACCCCAAAGAAGAGTGTCATCAAAGGATGATGACTCATGGAAGGAACTGGAAGAAATCAGAAACTCTGACTGACTTGAAATCCCAGGAGAGCTTAGTGACTGTGAGTGTGGTGTGAATGCTTGTGTGATTTGCAATTGATTTCTCTCATTCGTCATTTGCATGACACCGTGAAATAATGGAATACTGTCTCTCTAATGAAAGGCATGTGTCAACAGAGTTAGACATGTTACCCAGCTAATCACCACAAATGCTGGTTGAAATATAAATGTTGGATAAGGTGTTAAAGGGAAAGTTGTCGAAGAAAAAGAGTATGCTGTGTTTGGTAGGTAAGCTTGGGTTGCAGAAAATTATAACTGAAATTAAAAATTCCAACTTGGCCATCGCTGGTCATGAGCTCCTAAAGTAGACAGCACCTCCCATTCTTCAAAGTTCAGTTTTCTCATCTATTAAAACAGAGATAGAAACTACTAACTGTGTTTCTTAATTAGGGTGACTGTTGCTGTGGCAAACACCATGTCCAAAAGCAACTTGAGGAGGGTTTATTTGACTTACATACCCTTAGTCACAGTTCAGTGAGGGAAGCCAAAGCAAAAACTCAAACTTCAGGCAGGAACCTGAAGGCAGGACCAAAGGCCATGGAGGGGTGATGCTTACTGGCTTGTTTTTCATGGCTTGCTCAGCCTGCTTTCTTATAGAACCCAGGACCACCAGCCCAGGGTGGCACCACTCACAATGGACTGGGCTCTCCCACATCAATCACTAATTAAGAAAATGCCCTATAAGATTGCCTACAGCCCAATCTTATAGAGGCATTTTCTCAACTGGGGCTCCTTCCTCTTAAAGAACTCCAGCTTGCATCAATTTAACATAAAACTTGACAAAGCACTGATTACACAGGTTACACTGGTTACACAGATTATGTGGAAAACAGTGTATAAAAACCATGAAGGATGCTCTCTCCAACTGTGACCTCTAGGTTTACCTCCATTTACCTTTCTTTTACTTACTAGCAACTTCAATAAAACTATACAAATGCCTTTCTTCTATTCTAGTTTTAAGTATAGACAAGACTTCCCAAACCAGATTGTCTATAAAACTCCTATCATGGAAATAAATCTTAAAATGACCCAAGGAACTTCATTCTTTTGGAATGGAAATCTTCACTACCTCTAGGGAAGTATTCCTACTTCGGATATATAGCTCCTAACACATGATATACAGTAACCAGACTCTGACAATCCTGTGAACATTCTTCAGTACCAATTTTTCTTTACTCTAAGAAAGTAATCCTGCCATCTTGTAAAAGTGATTGATACAGATATAAAAGTTAGTCCTGCATATAAATCAGAGAGAATGAGTCACATAGAACTATGCTAAGTCCCTTATTTTTCTATTTGTCACACACATCAAAGTTTATGCATTTCTATTTTGCCTGGGATAATGCTATGGAAAGTTTTTAATTAAAAAAAACTTTCCAGAAGAATATATTAGGATGAGCTTAAGATGAAAGTGTTTTCTTCTGATGATTCAGATACCAACACAATAAGTCACATACTGGAAGCTGAGATCAATGCTAAGGCTTTAGCTTGCTTAAACCTCTCAATATATGTAACATTTACATATATACATAGATTCATTATGCAGGTGAGACTATGAAAATTCAGGCAAAGTAAGAAAATATTTAAGGTGGAAAAATCAGTTGCTAATGATATTATAACCTAAATCATGAAATCCAACTAATTCTACACAACCATGATTCATACATTGCAAACAGCAAAAATAAAATAATAAAACCAATCCAATATAAATATTAGTAATTTGTTGTTTTTATTATTTTATGCATTAATCATAAATGGTCATTAGTTTTATATTTTCTTGTAAACTCATTTTATGGATGATGGACTCCTCTGCTTTTACAAAACACTCCTCCCTCCCTCCCGCCTCCCTCCTCCCTCCCTCCCACCTCCCTCCTCCCTCCCTCCCTCCTCCCACCCTCCCTCTCACATGCACATGCACACACAAGCACACAGTGCTTTGTGGCAGATCTTTCTTACTTCCGATTATAAACTATCTTTTAGTACCTAACAACATTGCCTCCCAGTTTCTTTCCCAGTTGACTCATATGCAAGCTCCTTGCTGCCACCTTTATCTTTTGAGCAGGGAAGATTTGCTTAGAAACTCTTTGGAAAACACCCAGATTCTAAGGAGACCGTTTAGTAGTGACGGATAAGCTTCCCTCTTAAGGGTCACCCAATGCATTTTCATCTCCCTTTCTTGAACTGCTCTGCTCACATGGCTCTGGCTTAGTATTTATTTCTCCTTGCAGAATTTGTTGTCTCAAAAATTAATTAATTTGCTGCTAATAAAATTAGGATTCCAGAAGAACTGAAGCTAGGTAACAGCATCCCTCCTTCTGGGAGGCAGATCTGTGCTCTCTAGTGAGAGATGTAGGATTTTTATAAATCAACTGCTTTGTGTAGATAGTTTAATAATATTCTTGTTTTGTTCTTTTTTGGCAACTCTTTGTAGAATATGCAGCTCTCAGTGTTTTAATTCTTAAAAAAACTAATTAGTGATATTGGGGTGATTTGTCTCCTGTCTCTGTGAACCTTCACTTGATTGTGGTGGTTTATGTTGCCATGGGTTTCCTGTGGGTATCAATGGATGGAATCCATATTTAACTGTACAAATCCAATCACTACTAATAAAGGAAGGAGTCAAAAGGAAAAAAAAAAGAGTCAATATTTTGATGAGTCTGTCATTGGGGGAGACGAAATGAGAAATCCTATAAAAGAAACTGTTTTTACTGTGGAGATGCTTTTTTATTGAGGATGCTGGGCTGCTGCACCGGGGAGAGCTCTGGGAGATGACTGTGATGGGCACAAGTAGTGTAGGCAACAATGAGGAAGGAGTTAGTATTTGCTGTGTGCACCCAAGACCGAGGTTTTATCTCTTTCAGTCTTCACAAGGACTCTACGAGGCATGAGGCATGTGTGGTTGTCATCCCCATGCTCCTCACAATGAGAAAACATAAACATTGTGTGGTTAAACAAATGGTTTCAAGTTCAATGACAAGAGATAAACTCTAAGCTTTCAGAAACAAACGTGTAGCCACTGGCACTCTCATTTTCAGTCTCAGAATATTTATGTCTCACAGCCCAGTCTTGAGCATTGCTGTGTTTTCTGTTTACTTTGGTTTTGGTCTTGGAGTGTGTGTGTGTGTGTGTGTGTGTGTGTGTGTGTGTGTGTGTGTGTGTGGTCTTGTTGTTTTGTATTATTGTTGCTGTTTTGTTTGTGCACAGCACGGAACTGAACCTAGGGTATCATGCATGCTAGGCAAATGCCGTACTACTATGTCAGTGGTCCCTCAAAAACTGTTTGAGTCATAATTTTCAGACAATGTTTCCCAACAAGAGGCACTGCCTTGCCCAGGAAACATTTGACAATATTTGGAGGCATCAAGGACTGTTACAGATGGGGGTTGCCACTGGCATCTAAGTGGGCAGCAGCCGAGCATGATGGGAGACACCACACCGTGCAAGGGGCAGTACGGTGTGGAGGAAGCAGCGCTGATGTGAAGCCCTGCTTCTGCGGCTGTCCAATGAAAGGTTTTTCTGGCACTCATGCCTTTATATGGCTTGATTTCAATTCTCACTGTTCTGTTTGGTGCATAAATGACTCCAGGCTTTGTGTCTGTCAGAGAGACTGCACAAAAGCAGAAAGCTAACATCATTCCTCAGAGCCTCTGGGAGTGGAGGTCATGCATCCTTTGGGCATGAGCCATGACAACGAGTGGCAGACACAATAAGAAAGCAGACTCTAGACTTATACTACCCCGCCAAACCCCATGTGCAAATATTCGCAACACTGTGGAGGTGCTATTTTCCTCAGATTGTGGGTGAGTAACCTGAGAAGTGCAGAGGTTAAGTAACTTTCCAAAAATTGCATAGCTAATAAATATATTCTCATCCCTATGCAGACTCTGTTCAACCCACCCCAGATATAATTAGTGTGAGAGAAGTGTGGAGTCCTGGTTCTACCTTAATCCTTTCCTGAACTAAAATTGGGGTTTTCCTGGCGTGAATGAGGCACTTTTCTGCTTAAATTTTTGTCGGCTTAGATTTAATTGAGTAGCCAGCCCATTTAAAAAGGATGTGCTCAGTCCACAGAAAAATAGATCCCAGGATCTCACAACAGGTGTGTAATAGGGATGCTGACGTGGGGGCAAATGAATGATAATTTCTTCTCATTTGCTACTATCTTTTCTCAGATGAGGAAACCCAGGCACAGGGAGGTGGTACAACTCAACCGTGTTCGAACAGGGAGTTAGGGAATGTCGGTAAGCAGAGTCCAGTCGCTTCTTCCTTCCCACAGTGCCCACCTCCTCCCGGCTGCCTGGAGGAGAGCAGCTGCTTTATCCTCCTCTTGAATGAAATGCTTTTACAAATTATGTACATAAAATTCATTATCTTTGTTATTCTCAGAAATTGTTTGGGACAGAAATACGTGGTGAAAAATTAGGCTTTTGGGGAAGAAGAAAGATGAGACAATGAAATCCCACAATCCTCATTATTATGCAATCAAATCACTCTGTGAAACTAATTAAAGATGTAGAGGTTTTTTTTTTTAATGCCTCTCAGAATCAAATGGGGAGAAAATAAAAACCATGATTTTATGACTTTCATAAGAACATGATGAGGCTGTTCACACTGTGCAGTCTAGTACTTTGGAGGTGCTCCTCAAAATAGGAGTCCCCTCCCTTGCCCAGAGGCCACTTTAACATGGGCAAGCTCCCTGGGAAGTGGGGTGCAGCATGCACTTAGCATGTGTGAGGCCTTGCTTTAGGGAGAAAGCACCAGAAAGGGAGAAAGGAGGAAAGGGATAGACAGAGGGAGGCAGAGAGTGGTTCCTCAAACTTCAGAGTGCAGTGCCCCCTCCTTCCCACTTTACCCCACCTGAGTCTCATCTTTCTTGCTGTGATAAACACCCTGACCAGAACCACCGTAGGAGAGGGAAGGGTTTATTGGGCTTTCATCACTGAGACAAGTGAAGAAAGGAACTCAAGCAGATCATACATGGTTTCGCATCTACAACCAAGAGTAGAGAAAAATGAATGGATCCTTTCTCCTTATCTAGTCAGGACCATCTATCTGCCTAGAGAGTGGTGCCACCCAAAGTGGGCTGGGTCTTCCTATATCAGTGAGTGCTCAAGGCAACACCCCACAGGCCAACATGATCTGGATAATTCCTCATTAAGATTCTCAAGTGATTCTAGCTTATGGCAAGTTGATAATGAAAACTAACTGCCACATCTCCCTTTATGAATTTAATTGGCAAAAAAAGGGATATTAAGATAGAGAAGCATCACATTTTCCAGAACCTTCCTGACTTTCTTCAGCACTCTGTCATCCCACACATGTGGCAACACTGTGGTTTGGGGGGAAGAAAATAGCAGAAGTCTTATAGATACATTAAGCATTCATGATCTGAAAACCTGAAATCCACAATACTCCAAAATCTGAAATCCTTTAGGTTTCAACATAACACAAGTAGAAAATAACACACCATCCATCGACCTATTTCATACACAAAATTATAAAGTTCCTTCCCATCTCCTAGGAGAAGGGAGTCTACCTTAGCTATCCTACATATGAGCAAGCAAGTCTGGAGAGCCCTAGAAAAGACAGAGATCCAGTTGTTTGCTTCTTCCTGATCTACTACAAGCTTGGCTTAAAATAATACAGGTTTATCCTTATAAACATTTATAGATCATAAATCTCAGGTGGGGGACTCAGGAGGAACTGGAGGATTAGAGGGAGGGATGGAAATGATGGAAACATAGTACTCATGCTGGAGTCTCTAAAAAGTAGAAAAATAAAAACAAACAAAAAGTTTATGTGGCTAAAATCAACCTGCCACCTGCAAGGTAAATCCATGTCCTGGTCTTTTCCCGCTTCTATAGGCTACCTGCAATTCTTGACTTATGGCCCCTTCTACCACCATCAAAACCACTAGTATAGCATCTCCAGAACCTTCTCTCTGTCTGGACTTGTTCCTCATCCTCACATCTCCTTCTCAGACACCCCGCCCTCTTAGGATGACTTATGTGTTTACAGAGGTCTTCCGTGTGATTCAGGATGATCTCCCTAGCTCTCCCTGTTCTCAGTTTCATCCTCAGCATCCCTTGAGATGTGGATGATAACACAGGTTCTGGAGACTGGGGATGACTTAATTGAGAGCTTCTTATTCCTTCAACCACAGATCCCCCAAGCTCTGGAGATGAATCAAACCCTGGGGGATAAAACCAAAAGCAAATCCCAGAGCCAGACATGGGATTCTGGTCCAGCTTAGCCAGTAACAGAATTATATGTTTTTTAGGTGTTTTTTGTTTTTTATCTCTCTGACTTCATTTTCTCTTCTGTAGCATGGAGAAAAATTATGCCTCACCTATAGTATAATGACAGGTGTTCATTCCTGGTTAGCTCTTTCCCATCCTATGTAGAAGTTCTACATAGTTCTCAAACTAACGAGAACTATGTAGAACTTCTAAGTTTCCCAGCTGCCCATCTCTTGACCAATGCAGCATCCTGAGCTCCAACTATCCTCCAAAACAGAGTGTGATCAAGCTAGAGGAACTTAGTGAGCAATGGGATAGGGGCAAGGTAGACACTAGAACTGAGTGTTTGGACTCCAAACCCCATGCGTGTCTCACTCCCCAAGAGTCCCTGTACTGGCTCTGGTCACCACACGGGGTAGACTTTAACTGTCTGGCCCAAATAGGCTGGTGTGTGGGAAATGGTGCACATCGCCCTTTATCTTTGTGAAGTTTGCAGATGAGCAAAACAGAATCAGGAGCCGTAGGCTGGAGGAAATATTTTCTCTCTGGAGCTGGGAGGCACTTGTTACAAGTTGCGAAAGCAGTTTGGCTGTTGCGACTCCATGGCTGCTGCCAATTTGGAAGCCCTTACAGGTCTCTAGTTCCCCAGATATTATTGGTGAAACCAATAACTGTGGTTAATTTTTTATGTAAAAAGCATTACCACTCTGAAAGAATGTGTGAGGAACACTTGACTCCCACCTAAGGATTTCTTAGTGAAGAATTTATTATGACAGAGAGATCCTTTTTGTCTATGATCACAGCGACTGCGTAAACGGTTTCCAGGCCTTAAATCTGCAAAAGAAAG